>JBBBDQ010000677.1:4075000-4301874 GCA_037127315.1 Ascarosepion bandense | reverse complement strand
CTTCAGAGTTATGTTTTCACTGGAAGCTGGTTTAATTTGATCCAATCTTTTTTATCAAACAGCATAATGAAGGTTGTCTTAAAAGGGGATGCCTCCACATCCTACCACACAAACGTTGGTGTTCCCCAGGGCTCTATCCTAGGCCGAAGCTCTTTCTGATTTTCATAAATGATCTCCCAGACGTGATCAAATCCCAAGTAGACATCTACGCCGATGAAACCATCATGTACTTCTGCTTCAATAAGAAATCTGGCGAGGCGGCCAAAGATAACCTCTCTGTTGATCTCGAAAAGAACATCCACTCTGTGGTAGAATGGATTGTAAATTTTAATACTTCTAAAAGGAAGCCGCTATTTGTAAACCAACGCAGGGAGTCCCTCCTATCGTCCAATCAGGATGGACCAAGCGCGTCAACTGAAATTAACATACTGGGCTTTCTGGGCCCTTCCCTCTCTTCCAAACTCAAGTGGAACCATTACATTGAATCAATAGCAAAATCTACTGGTAGGAAGGTTGTATTACCGTGTCGGGACAGGAAGTTTTTTTCCCTCCTAAGTCCATTTTACTTATAGAAATCAACCATCAAACTGTGGATTGACTATTGTTGTCATATCTGGTGGGGCACCCCTGATATTCATCTTAGTGTTCACGACAGGCTCCAAAAAAGGAATTGTAATATGACCGGTCCCGACCTGGCAACTCGACTTCAGCCACTTTCACACCGATGGGATGTGGCTTCACTCTGTCTCTTCTACAAAAAATTTAAAGGATTCTGATCCGACGAGCTTAGCTTACTACTACCCTTTCCACAAGTATTTACTCTAGCAACCATACTGGCAAATTTTACAGTTAAATCAACTAAATACCGCCCTCATTTCTACTCCACAGTTTCTTTTCTCGCACTTCCTGACGGTGGAATTTCTTTCCCTATACTTACTTCCCTGATGGCTATCTCCAAGTATTTAAATGCAATGTCATTTCCCATTTCTCATCCAATTGACTTCAGTCATTCGTCCGTCCTTTCTATATCAACCCGTGTATCTTGTTCTTTATTTTTTGTCACTCTACCCATGCAAGCGTCTTCACAACGGTATTCCCATCCTTCTTTTGCCCTTTCTCTAACATCCATGTAACCGATTCGTGTTTCTCTTCAATCTCCCCTGCTTAAACTTTCACTCATCACATATGTAGACCCCTGCGCACCAGTGGTGGTACCGCCTTACTTGGCGGGAAACGTTTAAAAAAATTCGGCACACACTAAGAAAAGTAACAAAAATGACGTCCTGTTCAGAGAAGACAAATTAATAATTTAAGCATCCCTCAACAAACAAACATCAAATAAAATCATAAAATGATTCAAATCATTGCCAAAAGTATTCGTAATCGATAGTAATAAAAAATATCAAACATACTTTAAATAAAAATTCTCCAAAAACATCGTCATCATTTTCAATGAAATGTCACAAGCCATCAGCCTCATATTTTTTCGATAGATCATCAAAAAATAAATTTTCAATGAAGCGTAAAGTGATTTAACAAGGTGCTAAAACAATATTTTTTGCCAAAACTAAAATTCACACTAAACTTAACAAAAAATACAGACGTTTATCGATTGATTCAAACTATTTTTACAAGAAAAAACTAAAAAAACTATTAGAAGTAAATTATTCACCAACCCATTCACAATCTCTTTTCAAGAAAGACACAGAAAATACTTCAGCATATGTAATGGAAAAATTAGTTATAGCACATTGAATCTATTCTAGAAATCATAAAAACGCAAAAGAAAAAATCACAAGCACAACTCAAATATACACAACTGCTGCGCAAAATTTGAATTCCTACGAAACGGTAAGTACCAGCTAATGTACGAGACTACAATTGTGTTAGGTTCAAATTAAACACACACGTATTACCTCAAAATCGTTAATAAATGCAGATCAAAATAACATAGAATATATGTTAAACGGTATCACATAGATGAAAACGTTTTCGAAATGTGAAAATATTCCAATGTAGACAAAACGAAATTCCTACTACGAGATCTACAATCACACCAGAACAAAAATTACGAATTATCTAATAACTAATAACATGCATCATTAAACTTTATTTAAACTGACAACGAGAAAATAAATAAACAATAATCTGGGTTTTTATAAGGATTGCAAATTTGTCTGACTTGTGTAGACACTTTACCGATTATATCAATTGAAGGATTCTTCAAATTACAGCAGATGTGTCACATATTTTACATAAAAAAATTTAATCTTGTATCCATTAACATGAAATATCCTGTTTTTCTCATCTGCTGTTTTGTAATAATATTGTCAAAGCTTGTTCTCTAATGCTTGTCATTATATTGTAGATTAACAGATTTGGTATCTTATGTAATGATTAATAGCGATGTAGATAATTAAAAAGTTTCAAATGTAGCTTGGATCAATTAAATCTAATAAAATCTATTTCTCTATATCTTCTGAATATGTTATAAAATAGTAGCACACACACACACACACACACACACACACACACGCACACAAACACGCATATACATATATGTGTGTGTGTACGTGTGTGTTAGATAAGTAAATTATATTATTTAATATGTCCAATCATGAATTTTATACAAAATGCAGATTAGATACGTCAGTAAAAACTTGTTGAATAGACTGTAATATATTTATCTGAAACGCATAGCTAATTAAAATGTGATCCCCAAAAATACCTATATAATATCTCTCTAAAAATATCTATCTAAAAATAAAACAATATTGTGAAACCTCGAATTACTGCTCATACTAATACGGTCTTCTAATAGACAGCAGTGTGAGAATCCTGAATGACTTATATTGCGGAGTGTGTGAATTACGAGTCTATTATGAAATATCTGTCTGCTCATTCTTCAGAATAGCTTAGTTAGGATCATTATGATTCTTGCAGTTTAGCCATGACTCTTTGCGATCCCTAAGCTATTCTAAAATTGCATTTTTGTACAAGAGCGGCTTAAAAGGTTTATGAGCTTAAAATGAATGAAAGGAAGTTTATTCCGTTCCCAAATGCATCATTATCAGTTTTACAATCTGTCTGTCTGCCTCTTAATCAGATTAATGCAGAAACGTTTGTTACTGAACTGTGCAGATTCTATCTATCTATCTATCTATCTATCTATCTATCTATCTATCTATCTATCTATCTATCTATCTATCTATATTTGTTAGGAAGGGTTAGTGCGTTCTACGGTTTGTAAATATCAAAATGAAACCGAATTTCAAATAACTGTGATATTTTTTAAATACTTAGCGAAAAATTCTGCTCTGAAATCTAAAACGAACTGTAATGATTTTGCTTTCGCAAATTGAAAAAATGGATTAAAACATCAAAATAGAGTTAGAACCACAGAAATGTGTTTTACAATGTAATATAAAAAGTCCCCTATATACCAGATAATAATCTTAATGAGACTTGAGCAGAAATGAGTTTTTGAGCAGTTTTTTTAATTCAAAGTATCTTGTTTGAATTTTTATGCCTGTTGTTCGATTCTTTCTTTTTTATCGAATACGAATTCTTTTTTAAATTGTTTTAATTACAGTTATGGTTTTATTTTATTTTATTTTTTGTTTGTTGCAGATACTTACAATGATTAACTTGTCTTCTCTGAACAAGAATATCAGATCTGTTTAATACCATGGATAAAGTAGAGGAGGAAAGAAAATGGAAAAACATATATTCGATTCTACAAAGCTTTGAATGTCACGTCATGAATCGAAGTTAATATAAATCGCAGACCACAGTTTATATATCATGTACTTGTGCTTATTACTAAAAATGAAATTTTAGATGGAGGATATCGTTCATGTATAATTTTTTTTCCAATTATTTTATATACTTCTTTAAAATCTTGTCTTTTCATATATTATATAATTCGTGAGTATTTTTTAAGCAGTTGCTTTATTGTGAAATCGGTTATTATTGACAAGTTAGCGAGTGTAAATTAACACATCAATAAAAATATAAATTAAATGAAGAAAGACAGAAAATATAGGTTTAGCAAATTTCTGTAATAAAATGAACTTATTAAGAATTCAGATTTATATGTTGGACATCATTGTGATATTCAACACGAAAAAATAGCATTTATAATCTTTATAAGTATCGCACACACACAAATACGTAGACATAGAAACAGATATATATGCGCAGGTCGTAAAAATAATACACTCTATTTAATGAATAAAAATGGGGCATCTTTTGAAAAAAAGGAGCTGTCCATAATAATAATGTTTGAAGTAATGAAATTATTGGATTAAAAATGAAAACTAACTTCTTTAGGAATTGGTCTGTTTACTTTTCAGATACGACGATGCAGAGATATGAGTTTTCAAGAAAATAACCCGAGGAAAGCAGTTATGCTTTTCTTACAAAAAGCATCTATGCATCTATCTATCTATCTATCTATCTATCTATCTATCTATATATATATATATATATATATATATATATATATATATGTGAATAAGAAAGACTTACCATCATTGCAATCTACCTGATCAGATATTGTTCTTTCTCTCCCGAACCAAACTGTACAACATTTTAGAAGTTTTTCACATGATCGTACGAAATAATTTATAATATATATATATATATATATATATATATATATATATATATATAGTTTATGATTTCGTATATTTTAGTGAGGAAGTGATCAGTATCGTAGATAGAGCATTTATATTTCTATAGATTATTCTCATAGGAAATAGCAATTGGCTTTAATGTCGCAGTCACTAAGGTAATTCCTATTTTCATTATTCAAGCTCTTTCTCTATATTTCTCTCTACATATAGAAAGATATACTTATAAACCGTATTATATATATATATATATATATATATATATATATATATATATATATATATATATATATATACCTGCCTTCTCCTAGTGGACGTAGAATACGCCGATTCGGTCGAGTTTCAACCCGGGTCAGGAAGTGACCGGAGTCTAAGCCGTACTGATGATCTGTGATACACCGAAACAGATCTGTCTGCGGATACCTATAGTATATATATATATATATATATATATATATATATATATATATATATATGCAAAATCCTCAAACCATCAGAATATTTTAAGGCTACCAAAGAGCTGATTGGGATTCGTTCCGCGATTTCTTGATTGAGGGTTCCTTGGAACAAAGTATTTAGTCTTCTCGCTGAAGACTCTTGGGTTAAGGCCGTTATCGAAGCATTCATCCCTACCAGGAAGTTAAGACTTAAATTCCACTCATTCCCATGGTTCTCTCCTGCCTGCTCAGCTGCCACCGAAATCACTTCTTTTGGCTTTACCCGAGTCACGCTTTGGATCATAACAGGCGCCTTTTTGCTTCGGCTCGCAATGAGTGCAAGAAGATACGTATAGTATTGAACGGACTAGCCTCCCAATACTATAAAACGTACGCGGTGTCCCTCAAGGCTCTATTCTAGATCCTACACTTTTTCAAATCTATATTACCGAACGTTCCGATGTATTAAGATCCCAAGTAGGCATTTACGCTGACGAAACTACAATTTACTTTCGTCTCGATCAAAAATCTGCCAAGTTTAACTGTCTATTAACCATCACAGACACTCGTTTCTCCCTCCCATTAACATGGATCAGGCTAGTCTCCCTGGAAGTAAAACACTGCGCCTCCTTGGATTAACTCTCACATCAGACCTCAAGTGGAATGTTTATGTAGAATCCATAGTTAAATCCGCTGCTAAGAAAAATCGGTTCTCTGTGCAGGTCTAGGAAGTTTTACCCGTCTGAAACAATTCTGCACATATAAAAGTCTACCATGCGCCCGTGCATTGAATATGGCTGCCAAGTCTGGTCGGGTGCTTCTGATCTCCACCTAGGTGCCCTTGACAAAATCCAGCGGAGAATCTGTAATGTGATCGATCCCGACTTGGCAGCTAAGACACAGTCGCTTTCCCACCGAGGCAATGTGGCTTCACTGTGTCTCTTCTACAAATACTTTCACGGCTTCTGCTCCAATGAACTTAGCTCACTGGTATCCCGTATATTTGAATTTCCTCGAGCAACAAAATTTCAACTAGTTCTCACCATTTTACTGTGAAACCGATAAATCGTAAACGCAAATTCTACTCCATCAGCTTCTTTCCTCGCACTTCCCACCTGTGGAATTCCCTTACGCTTACACGCTTTCCTGACTGCTACAATCTTCAAGAATTCAAATGTATAGTCAATAGTTATCTCTTGTCTCACTAACTTGTTTCCTCTCTCACTCTCTCTCACTCTCTCTCTCTTTCTCTCTGACGCTCTTTTCTCTATCCACCCCACTCTCATCACTATTCTTTCTTATACCCTCTTTCTGAGACCCCCTGTAACCTGTCACTATTTCTTATAATATTCCTCCAATGTAAAATGCCTTTCTTGGAGCCACACGATTTTTAAAAAAATGTATATGCAATCAAGCACATTCACAAACTAATAGAACACAGATTATCAAAAATTCGTCAAGCAAAACTATATTTCATGAAAAGAAAAGAAACTATGAAGATGTACTTAGGAAATCTGGCCATAAGAACATTTTAGAATCCAATTCCCAACCAAACCGACAAATAACAAACGATAATAGAAAACGAAACATTATCTGGTTCAACCCGCCATTTAACTTAAAGGTAAAAACCGAAATACGACAAAACTTTTCTAAAAACACTTTCCAAAAAGCTTAGAACTAAACAAAATTTTCAATAGGAATTCAATCAAGTGGAGTTATAGCTAGTAATTTCATAGCATTGTACAAAACAAGATCACTAATAAAGAATGCAACTGCAGGGACAAAAATAAATGCCTACTTCAAGGACTTTGTAATAGAAAAGAAGTCCTTTGCAAGCAAATTTACATGTCTTAAGTTATCTAAACGAAACATATTTCAGATCATCAAAAGTAACCTTTACGAACAGATGGTTCAATCACAGGTCTACATTTAAAATGGGAAACTTAAATATTTGTAGAAAATTGGCTGGCCACGTGTAGAAATTGAAATTAATATATGATAAAGACCCAGCCATAACTTGGATTATAGTGAAAACAGCCAAGCCTCGCAATTTTGGCAAAATATGTAGGCTATGCCTGGAAGAAAAGTTGAATTATTGGATGAAAGAACAAAAATTATTACTAAATGTAGCCACAAGATAAAATACATATTATGTTCATAAAACCATGTATGAAAACGTTATAATTTCTTTCAATTTTAAAAATTTCTCGTTCAAAAAGTCCCCGTCACGTGAGCGTTTAGAAATATCCCCGGTACCTGAGCGTTCTTTAAAAAAAACACACAAACCCCCCCCAAAAAAACCGTAAAACCAGGTATTACAAATTGCCTTAACAGACCATATGGTAGAAACCTAGGTTGCGTGAGGAATATTCAAAAGTTCGACAATATAATTTTATTGAACACTTTTTAATGCAACTGTGTACTGGTCTAATTTTATTATGACCAAAAACTAAGTAATTAATCAATCAATCAATCAATCAATCAATATATATATATATATATATATATATATATATATATATATATATATATCTCAGCATGCAGTGTGGGTATAAAAGTATGTAGTGGATAATAATTTGTACATGTTCGAATCTATAATATATATATATATATATATATATATTATAGATTCGAACATGTACAACATGTGTATATATATATATATATATATATATATATATATATATATATAAATTATAGTTTAGAACATGTACAAATTATTATCCACTACAAAGTGTACATTTTGTTTCGACATTAAAATGACAATATCTTATTAGGTGGTTTGAAAAGGAATGGAACGTCTTTTTTCATTTATTTGGCGAGTTGTGTGTTGGGTGTATTTGGGGTTAAGGACATGGAAATAAGTCTTGTAAATTGTCCGTTAGAATTTTGAGTGAAAAAAGGGAATGGGTATGGGATAGAGTTGAATAATGAACGTGTTCAAAGATTTGTAGATAGATTTAACATTAAAAGATAAGATATATTTTTATAGCTTAATGACTTGATTTTTTTCTTCGGGTTTAGTAAAAGGGGAAAATAAGGAAATGTATATGAGGTGGGGAGAAGTAGGAGTAGATGCGATGAAGTGGGAATCGTAGTTACTGAATCTATCTTTATTATTGAATTGTACGGCTACACAATATTTTTGTATTTAAACATAGTTTTTATAATTAATCTATTTTAGTATATTTAACCTTAACTTTACATTTATGAAATCACTTTTTTCTATAAAACTTGAAATTAGATCACAGTTTGTGGCCTGGATAGATAAAATTTGATGTAAGAGTTTTGTTAATATTATAAAGGTTTATCGTCTCTAAGGGGTCCTAACTTTAGCTTTTGTAATTTTTAGCGTGATTGTAAGGTTAGTTCTTTCATGTGTTTGTAGTTTACCGTTTTTTCATGCCTCTAGTTTAATAGTATTCCTATTCATGTATTTAATAATTTCAAATTTTTCTTGAAGACAAACGAAACATGGTCCTTTATTGATTTAGATGTTCTTGCTTCTTTGAGGATTTTCCATTTAACTTTAGGTGTTTTGTTTTCGATTAACTTCCAAAGGTATTCGGAAAGTGCCGTTATATTTTGTTTTTCTTTGATTACTGAAGGATGAGAGGTGATTGTAAAAGCGCTTTTTAAATATGTTCATTGTGTTTCCGATATAAATTTTAGCATCTTTGGGATTCTCCATGGACGAAATCGAACATATATATATATATATATATCAGGGATTTTGTTAAACCATTATTAGGTATGGGGCATTAGTTTGGGTTTTGTACAGTTAAAAGATTATTGTTATGGGGCAGACTGGTATGAGTGTTGGAGTTATTTTTGTTGTATGCATTTAATATTTTATTGTTATGTAAATTAATTATTTTTTCTAAATTGTTGCAGCAGCTATAGCTTAGTTTTATTATATATATATATATATATATATATATATATATATATAATGTGTTGGTATTTGAACATGCAGTCAATTAAATGTCATACGTGATACGCATTAATTGATCATGTCTCTTTCGAGATGACTGAATAGGCAGAAGTTATTTCCGCATTCGTTTGCCATTACTTTCTGCGGTAGACTGGTTTCCAGTCAAGGCTATAGAACTCAGCCTGTCTTACTATTTAATCCATAGGTGACGGGAGCAGAGATAACCTTGCCAAAGGGTATTTGCGCATAAGTGAATGCAACGAATACAACCATAATTCGAACTCCTTTCTCCGATTTGTCATTATGAGACGATATTCACTGCACAAAATTTTCTTTGAAGAATTTTGAAGATCAATTAATTTTTTCTTGTGTCAAATATGTCATTTGAAGTATTTAAGCACACACACAAGTACACATACATACACACACATATACATATATATATATATATATATATATATATATATATATATATATATATATAAAATTCACACAGAAGCAAATGTGTGTGTTTTTGTGTGTGTGTGTGAATTTCAAAGAGAAAAAATGAACCTGGTTATTCGGCTGACATTGGTAGACAAACGATTATAATCCTACTGTTCGTGAGTCAAGAATTAACCTTCTCATTTCTCTTTTACCGGGTTCGAGGAGATTAACGTGTTTGTTTTAATATAACAGATGATATAATAAGCACGATAAACTCTGTTTCATAACCGCTGTATGCAGTGACTCCCTGATATTTTTCTTCCAGATAGTGAGGAGAAAAACGAATCGTGTCTCAGGCCAATCCCAACCGAATTACCCAGTCTGATGAACACCAAATTTACGTGATGCACATCAAATTCATCCGTGTGTTCCCTGAGTGTTACGAGCAACAAAGGTGGTGGCATGCTCTCCAGAGTCATATCGCTTCTGACAGTGGGGCTGAGTCGAATATTATCTCACCGTCTCTATATTTTTGAGGCCTACGTGACAAAAGTAAATTTAAAAAATCATTTAATCTTCAATTGATGGATTCTTTAACCTGGTCTCAATTACGAATGATGCTTGAAAGGGAGAACAGGCAAACAATGAACAATATAAATGAATCTTTTGAGGACGCCATCACGTAGGTGTATGAACATCTTCTCAAATCTCAGAGTATGTTTTTTATTGTACACTTTTTTATGCATCTCCTTATTCTATTATTGAATATTGTTTATATAATACATTCACTCTTACCTGCTTTTTTTCTCTCAATATATCTGCCTGTCTCGCTTTCTGCCTACTTCTCTGTATGCCTCTCTTTATATATTCAAATGAATATATGTGTCTTAATCATATCGCCGGAAGCAAGCAATAAATCCACTGGGAACAAAAATTGAGAATAATGAAGGTAACAACTGACATTGCATTTATTTTTTTGAAGATCAAAGATGACTGGGAAGCAAGAGGGTGGAAGTGAGTCCCACAAGCGAAAAATGCAAAAAAAGAAACAGTCATCATAGAACTTATGATTGCATTTTGCGATTTCATGTGTAATCAGATGAGCCTCTGTGGTGGAGACTTACCTCGCCGAAGCAAGAGTTTGTCTGCACATGCATTCGTAGACGTAATGGAACCGCGAGACGAGCTCATGCAAGGCAGTCTTTGGAATGACACGGCGCCTGCGTCATTGGTGAAAGCGAGGCTTTTCAGGAACGAAACATTACGAGACCAAAAACACATAAAAAGAGCCCACTTCTGTTTCGGAGGCACTTCGCCGTTGGAAACTCGAGAAGGATCACCGGTGTTCGGGAGATAGCGTTTTGCTACGGTGCGCAGGGAACGGAGTCCCTAGTAAAGCAGTGTTCCGGATTCTACCAAAAGCAGCTGGGAGAACAGATCCAACGGGTCATTAATTTGTCTACCAACAACACTCCGAGAAGACACAAATACCAACAGCCATCACTGAAAATCCAGTAATACGCTTAAATTCATAGGGTTTAGGTACCACAGAGTAATGTTTATCAGGATATTTATTATTTATAGAAAGGTTACAGGGAATTTGCATCATACCGGTTAAAAATGACTGAAGCAGAGACGCCAGATCAGGATCAGTAAAATTGCAGATTCTTTTTTTGGGATATTATCAAACATCTCTAAATATAAGATCTCTAAATATAGACCTTGAGCAGCAAACCATACGTTGTTGCAACACTCAAAGTATGGACGAAAGACAGACATATAAATATGTTTGATGGATTCTGGCAAGATAAATTGTATAGCACGAGAGGAAACTATTCTAGCAGAAAACCTAGAAATTGATTTAACATAATCTATCCATTTCATCTCAGCGTAACCTCAATGACTCACACTCGTGCATCAGCCATATCGAAGGAATGTAAAAGTTGCCATCTCAAACGACTAAAAAATATTACTTTGGTTATAGAATACTAATATTTTTTATCTTAATCGTTGATTTTAACTATCAACAGTTGTTGATAGATTACAAGTTAAATAAATTAATTAAGATTAACAATTTATCTTTGACATGATGTAAATGCCAATATTTTTATAAGGATATTTTTATAAGGATATTTCTCTAAAGCAGATTGTAACCAATAATAACTCTTTAGAAAATCATAAGAATAATTGTTTTTTTTTTACATATGTTCGAACAAAGACTCCATTTTAATCTTTTATGAAACAACAATGTCGACTTTGAATTTTATGTTTAAATATTTTATCGTTTCTCACTCCCATTTAACTCGTCATTATAGTCTCAAGGCTCTAAAATACGAATAAAAAGATAAGTCCCAAAAATACTGTGACATAATGTTTCGCGTGAAAATTGGCCGCGGGCCATAAGCTATTATTCGCTCGAATTATATATTTCCACCCTACAAGCAAGTCGTCTTCACTTAACAACATGTTAAACCTATGGCTACTCGCCGATGTAAAACGTTTGCGATGTTATTGATTACCAGATTTACAGCCGCCATTACAGTCAGATTCATTTGTCACTTTTCTATTTGTTTGCAAAAATATTTTTTTTCATTCGTCTTGTTTATTTTTTTTTCATTGCTTTTTGTCTTCATTTCTCCAGGGAAGAACGCTGTCCATCTTTTCTGACTAGATGTTTTTTTTTAAAATTTCTTTTGTTGTTTTGAGGTCTTCCAACAAATTTATATTTCGATTACGTCTATATCTCGCTCTCTATAAAAGTTTCAATTTGAATTTTCCTTATTCTCCTGCCAAAGTTCCATTTCTTTTGATTTAATTCCTTCTACTTTATTTTCAAATTTATTCATTTATCATTTATTTATTATTTTATTTATTATCTGCTTTGTTTTTGTTTTATTTTCTGTTTATTTATCATTTTTCTGTTTTTTTTTTATTTGTTATCTTTCTGTTATTTCAATTTTTTCCCTTTTTTTAAAGCGAAGTGTTTCCAACTTATCTTCAATCTTCGTTTGGTCTTTAAAAAGTTTACAATAATTTCGTTCATAGTTTTTGGATATTCATTTTTTTCATAATTCTTGCATCTATCAGTCAGTTAAGTGCCATACGTGATACACGCTTGGGCGATCATGTCTCGAAAGAGACATAACTGACTGGGCAGAAGATTATCCCGCAGTATGTTGCCATCGTTTTCTGCGGAGACTAGTTGCCGACCAAGGCTATAGAACCCAATCTGTCCTGTTATTTAACCCATAACTGGAAGGAATAGACGGATTAAAATCTTTTTCAAGGTATTTGCGCGTAAGTGAATGCAATGAATTTCACTGGAATTTGAACTCGGCTCCCCGATTTCTTGTTCCGAGCCGATATCCACTGCACCACAACGCACATCCCTTGTAATTATATTTTCTGTTAAATTTTGTCGCTTTTTCTTCTTGCATACTTTCTTACTCATACCTTTGCTTAATTCGATTATCTATCTATCTATCTATCTATCTATCTATCTCTCTCTCTCTCTCTCTATATATATATATATATATATATGTATATATATATATATAATTTAGAATAAATGTTTTTATATATACTACAATTTCATGTATAAATTGCTCATTGAAGTTGTTGTATATCAAAAACATTTCTGCATTATATTACACTGTTACATTAAATAAATGAATTTAACAATGATTTCTTTTGAGTTCGTCTCTATCGGAATTTATCTGAGTACTATACCAAGTATTCTATGTTATATATATATATATATATATATATATATATATATATATATATATATATTATTCTTGCATCTATACTTGCTCTTTATTTTTGCCGCTTTTCTGCTTGCATACATTATTACGGACTCATACTTTTGCTTAATTCTATCTATCTATCTATCATTCTATCTATCTATCTATCATTCTATCTATCTATCTATCATTCTATCTATCTATCTATCTATCTATCATTCTATCTATCATTCTATCTATCTATCTATCTATCTATATATATATATATATATATATATATATATAGTGTATCGAGTCAGCAAATAATTTTCTAAACATATACTGTTAAATATAAGAGACAATGAATGTCTATTATGTTTAATCATGAGCCGTACTAAACGTCGTATTTTGGTTTTAATTTCAGTTGAAAATCAAGACAAAACTTCTCCAAAATTTGGATAATTTTTTGTTAATTTGGTTCTAAGTTTTCACATGAGACATCTTCAGAGAGGTTATTTAGACAGTAACACAATAACATCCACCATCATCGACGATTTTAATTTGTTTTGACATAAAACTTCGCTAGGCAACGGCAATATTTACCAAAAATAACCAACGTCTTAATAACCTCTCTGAAGATGTCTCATGTGAGCCGAAACTTAGAACTAAATTAATAAAAAATCATCCAAATTTTGGAAAATTTTAGTCTTGATTTTCAACTGAAATTAAAGCCAAAATACGACGTTTAGAATGACTCATGATTAAATATAATAGACATTCATTGTCTCTTATATTTAACAGTATATCTTTAGGAAAAATATATTTACATAATATTGTATTTCTTTGGTTAAAATATTATTCATTTAAGAAATTTATTTGTTTATTTTAATTTTTGCCATTAATTTTATTTTATATTCTTCATTCCATTAGTTATCATATTTCTCTTTCTCATTTTATTCTTTTTATTTTCCCACATTTTATTTTTATTTCACTCAGTTTTTATTTTCTTCGATAATTCTCGTTATTTATTATCACCTCTCATTACCATCTTCCCTGTCCTCGTGCTTTTCGCCGACGCCACCCGTAAAGATTGTGCTGTAGATTTGCCAACTTTATCGTCCAATATGCTGCTTGGAGTAGTTGTATTTGACAGCAGAAACAAAGTCTCAAGAAACTTAAAACAGACTGAGTAATAAATTAATTGAATAATACATTTCAACTTGATGTCTTCAAAACAATAATGTTTAGGAGTTGTAGTTCGTATTCATGAAATATGCTTCTGAATCAATAACTAAAACAATGTGTCCTTTATTCTTTTTGTCAGTGAGACTGAACAGATTAGATTTTTATGTTTCTCGTTGCATCCTTTCCATTAAATATATTTATTTATTTTTTCAATTTACATCCGGCTATACAGCCAGAATACAAACAGGAAAGTGTAAATGAGAATGTAGATGGATAATTCTTGGTTCAGAATTACCTGAGTCATACAGACATAGTTTATATATATATATATATATATATATATATATATATATATATATATATATATATATATACTGTTGAATATAAGAGATAAATATTATGTTTAAACATGAGCCGTTCTAAACATCGTATTTTGTCCTTAATTTCAGGTGAATAAAAAGACAAAAATTTTCTAACATTTAGGTATTTTTTTGTTAATTTGATTCTAAGCTTTCGGCTCACATGAGCCATCTTCAGAGAGGTTACAAGGACGCTTACATAAAAATATCCACCATCAAAGACGATTATATCTTGCGTTGGCATAAAACTTTGCTAAGCAACGATAACAGTTACCAAAAATAGCAAACGTAGTTCGTAAATTTTTAATACGGTTCTATGACGTCACACTTTGTAACCTCCCTGAAGATGGTACTGATGAGCTGTGATACGGCGAAACATATCTGTCTGCGGATGACAATATATATAGCGCATAATCTCTTACAATCTGTTGAACAATGCAAGTACGTTCCGCCACTCGGTCATGATGACTGCAAGCAGAACTCTTTAGCCAATATAAAAGTTGGTGAACGCTGGGGTCACATTTCGAAGCCGATAACAGACAGCTACAAATTTATATTATTTCACAGTATTCTGACAATGATACAAGCAAAACGATGAAACAAACTTTAACACCTACACTTATATATCTCTTAATCGAATTAGAATCAATCCTGCTACAAAATAACGTTTAGTAAATAAAATATAAAAATGATCTAAATGACAAATTTCATTATTTTTTTTTTAATTATTTGCACAGATTAAAACTCTATCCCAACATATTCTTAAACGTCACTGTCGCATTTATCATTTTCATTGCCAACATTGTAATTGTAATTGCTGTATTGTTTTATGACGTCTCAGTCTGAAAAGATCTTCCATTAGAATGTCTTTTCCTTTCCATTTTATGTTTTATTGATTAAAGCTGGAAAATTTCGAGTGTTGCATAAAATATAGTTTGATTTCCATCTTATTAATATCTTAAAATGTTTTCGTCTCTGGAAATTTCTGTATGAAAATTACTTCAATAAATTGCGAGGCATTTTGTTGTTTTTAATAGCAAATATTCCACAATGATGAGAACTGGAAAAACAGTTATCAATACACTCATATCATATTCAATCAGCGATCAGTTCTCGAATGAGATATGACTGACTAGACAGAAGATAGTTGCCCGCAGTTGCCATTACTTTCTGCAGTAAAATGGTTGGCGACCATGACTATAGGTCTACATCTGTCTTGTTATTTAACCTATAGCTAGAGGGGGCGACGTATTAATATATTTCTCAAAGATATTTGTGTGTTTGCGAATGCAACAATTACGACTGGAATTCGAAGTCCATTTTCCGATTTTTCGCTCGAAGCCGATATCCACTGCACCACCCACGCACATCCACCGACAATGGGTAGTTACTTTCTAAAATAGCAGTCTTTAAACTGTGTCATCATGTCATATATTGTTTGATTCAACACGAGAATCCAATCGACAAATGCGTCCGTGTGTGTCTCGCGTATTACTATAATAGTTGGTGGTGCAACAACGTTGAAAATAATTAACTGAAGCGAAAAAAATTACTTAATAGCTAAAATTTGGATACGACGAGGTCTGGTGACATCTGACTGAATTTTTTTTAAATCTCTACAGAAAGGTGATGGAGTTTAAATATCCTTATTAAGCAGGGTCTCACAGCTAAGTTCAGATATTACAAATATAAATCAAATTAAAAAAAGGCTTTATTTTACTTATATACGAGTAAACTTCAATCATTAGTCCTGAAATATAGAATTTCATTAAATAATGAAACCCTTTTTTATCTTGTGTTACAACACGTTGTTATAGAGTCTTAGCTTGATAGTATGCTTTGTTTATTTCGGATTGTATTTTGCTTCGACATCATCATTATTTCTTAGTCTTATATTCTTTTCCTGACTTACCGACTAAGCTTTGTTTTGCGTCACGAGAAATATTATCCTTACATATAAAGGAGCTTCTTGAATCTTGTTAGGAACACTTCAAAATTAATTTGATTCCTTGCTTTAAAACAAAACTTAGGGAAATTATTAGACATTGCTTTCTGTTTTGAAGTCTTTTGAATCAACTTTTGAGATTATTATAAAATGATAGCAGACAGGTATGCAAGGTCGAAAATAATATTGATGCAATTGTTTCAGATGAAAATTGGGGATGTGCGTTTAGTTCTCTATTTTTAGCAGCGTTTTTTCTTAATACAAATAAATGTTCTACGTTTCTTTATAAGAAAAGAACGAGTGAAAACATGGCTCACCACATTGTTATGTCTTTTGTATCGCTAATTAATAATTATCACCATACTAAATCTCGCAATCCTAATCCTGTCTTCCACATTTTTCATATATATTCGATTATTATTGTATTATGAGAATCTGTAATGGGATCGATCGCGACTAGGCATCTCAGATACAGGCACTTTCTCACCGGCGCAATGTGGCTTCCCTCTCTCTCTTCTAGAAATATTTTCACAGCATCTGCTCCAATGAACTTAGCTCACTGGTGCCCATTATATATGAATTTACTCGTGTAAGAAAACTAGGTCCCATCGTTTGACTGTGAAACCAAAAAAATGTAAACGCAAATTATACTCCATCAGCTTCTTTTCTCGTACTTCCCGCGTGTTGAATTCCTTTCCGCTTACTTGCTTCCTCGACTACTACAATCCCCAAGAATTTAAATGTAAAGTCAATAGTCATCTTCTATCTCACTAACCTGCATCCTCTCTCTTATGCTCCTTTCTCCATCCACTCCATTCTCATCAGTATTCTCATCATTCTCTTAACCACTTCCTGACACCCCCTATAACCTGTCACTCTTTCTCATACATTTCCTCCTATGTAACCCCTGCAAAATAGTGGCAGTAAAATGCTTTGCTTGGGGCGATAGGAAAAGTAAAAATAGTACTTAATTCACAAACCCACTTTATTCCTTGTGTCCTTGATATTTCAATTTTTTCTAAAATTCTATGTACAAGTGACAATTTGTTGGGAACTTCAAGTAAAACAGTTTTTAGCTGATCGCCTGTACCTCACATGACATTCTCAGAATCATTCTGCAGGACTCCATCGATATTGCCACAAGAATCCTATAAAGAGGAACATCTACGATAATATCTTCTTAATATTCTTCTATTACGCATCAGTTCAATAATCTGTAGTTTATTGATGAAGAAAAATTGACTATTAGTATTCCTTTAGCATTTAGCATGTATCTTCTCCTCCACTCTTCTCAGCTTATAGTTCTTGGAGGAAAGATAACGGTCGTGTCGAACTATCAGTAACAGAATATATATATATATATATATATATATATATATATATATATCCGAGTGAATACAGAACGAAGAAAGAATTCTTACAACGTCCAAAATATTAATTTAGAACAGTGCTCGATATATAATATATAGAGCTGTGAATATTTATTATAAATTATATTTTAGAACATGTACATATTTTTTCTGTATATATCCTTGTCCCCCTATCACTAACCCCCACCAACACCCAAACACAACTGACCAAATATTAGAAAAGAGGCTTTCCATTCCTTTATATACCGCCTGATGAGACATTGAAGTTTCAATGTCGAAACAAATGTACCTTTGTCGTGGATATATATAGAAAAATTATGTACATATTCTAAAATATAATTTATAATAAATATACAAATATATATATATATATATATATATATATATGTACACACAAATATATATATATATATATATATATATATATATATATATATATATATATATATATATATATATATATATATACGTATATTTTGACAGCAGATTTTCTTTTAAATACGTTTTATTAAAAGCTGGACAATTCATTTTTGCAGATTTTCTTTTGTATTTCCTCATATTTTCTAATGAGGCTTTTTTCCGAATTATATTTATGCAAATATTGTCTATAGGTTAACCGAGTGCTTTTAAGGCAATTGTTGATGTTTAAAATTGTGGAACTGTAAATTTGACCCTGATGATGAAAAATGATTTTCAAAAATATTCGCTTAACCTATGGACAATGTTTGCATGACTATAATTTAGAAATAAAAGCCTCTTTAGAAAATAAGAGAAAATACAAAAGAAAATCTGCAAAATTAAGTTGTCTCTATCGTTTAATACAACGTGTTCACTATACATATTGTACAATATCAAAAATATTTTCTAAATTATATATATGTATATATATATATATATATATATATTAGAAAAAAATTAGATATTCCACAATTTCATGGGTAATACGTATTTCGCTGGACACATGAGTGCCTCTGTGTAATGACTTTTCGGAAGATTACCCGTATTACCCATGAAATTGTAGAATATCTAATAAGATTTCTAAATTATATTACTCTGTTAAATTAAATAAATGAATTTTACATTGATTTCATTAGAGTTCATCTTTATCGCAATTTACCTGACTAATATACCAAGTATTCTACGATATATATATATATATATATATAATTCCAAGTGAAGAGGACTCAAGGTTTTTTTTTATTTTGAGTGCTCTGGCATTTATTTTATTATAAACAGTGCTCAATATAATGAGTATTATAGAGCTGTAAAATCATATATATATATATATATATATATATATATATATATATATATATGATTTTACATTATGGAAATGGCCATATTTTTGAGATGTCATTATTATTTCTCTAAATATCTTTAAAAAAATTACTGACCCTCCAGGAATTATGTAGACGAGTATTTTTTTCCTTTTTTGCGTTTAAGACATGGTCGAATAGAAAAACCTTTTGTAATTACGACCTAATACAGTTTTAATTAGTCTTGTGCGTTTGCTTGATTAATTTGCAATTTTCATGGATATATTTCTCAGATTGTCTCTCATTTACACACACCCAGTGTTTGGTTGATATACATGCCTCTTTGGTTGATATACAAGCCTCTTTGGTTGATATACATGCCCCTCTTGGTAACAAGTGGTGTTGATTATGTGTTATTCTTATGTTTGCGTTTAACCGTTAATTTCGTCTGCGAAATTTTCTTTTGTGTAGGTTTCTCAAACATTTATCTTTTTCTTGGGTATCTTTTTTTTCCCTTCTGATCCGGAATCTCCAATCACGTTTTCTCCCTTTTTCTGCAGTAATATTACGAATATTATCTTCCTATAATCTCTAAAAACCGCTTTTCCTTAAATAGAAACCAAAAGTTAATATATCCGTTTATCCATTTTCTTAGTAGTGTAGAGTAGTTGATGTCATCATCGTCATCATTTATCCATCACACCCACTGGCGCATAGTGCATCAACCTTTTTTGGTGCTGTTTCGGTAACAAAGTGTTTTTACGGGGCAGGGTTGTTAGCCCTGCACCCAACCCCCAAACCTGTAGGACCGGTGAACCATTCTTGGTGCTTACGTTTACAGCACGTTGTATTCCCAAATGATCCCCCATTTACTGACCAGGCTTGATGTTGCATTCAACACGATATTGCCGTAGCCAGAGTAGCTGATGTACAGTCATGATTTTTTTTTTCATTTACGTTATACTTCTTATTTTAAAAATATCAAAATTTGTGATTTCGCCTTAGATTAAATATCAGTCAGTCAGTTAAGTGCCATACGCGATACACGCTTGGGCGATCATGTCTCGAAAGAGACATGACTGACTGGGCAGAAGATTATCCCACAGTAGGTTGCCATTGCTTTCTGCGGTAGACTGGTTGCCGACCAAGGCTATAGAACCCAATCTGTCCTGCTATTTAACCCATAACTGGAAGGAAGAGACGGATTAATACCTTTCCCAAGGGTATTTGCGCGTAAGTGAATACAGTGGATTCAACTGAAATTCGAATGTACCTTAATGTAAAAAGAAATATTCACTTCTTAATTGTTTAAGCCTGAGGCAATATACCAACCCTGTTTGGAAATTATCCATCCATTTAATAGTAACGAAACATATAGCCTACCGAGGGCAATGACTTTTGGAATGATTCTCTGTTAGCACCTGTCACACTCAGAGTATTTTGCCTTTTAAAAATGTGTGTAATTGATTTTTGAAGCGCCATTAATTTTTTTCCAGTTGTTCTTAACCTCCCCAAAGTGTTTCTACCGTGAATTTACTTTTGTAAACAAATGTATGCTGTATTGAGGATTTTATTTGGTTGATGCCGTTTAATTAACCCCAAATCCTTAATGGGAATAGAACTATCTATGCCTAGCTGAATAGCTATTAATTATTTTCATCTTCTCTTCCCTCAAATAAAGTAGAATGTTTGGAAGTCAGATTTCTTGACATTCTACTTTTGACTCATCTGGAGTAGGATCTGAAAATTGCTGATACATGTATTCTGATTTGGTACTCCTTTAATATATTCTGTTGTATAACCGGGTGAAGAACCACACAAAAAAATATGAGCAACAAAATATTGAGATAGAAAAATGTTATATTGAACGAAAATGTACAAATTGGAACGCAGGTTAGTAATCCAGGAATATAATTAATAAGGCAAATATATAAAGAAGTCTTTGCAGTGAAGACGTGTTGAAAATAGAATATGTGTATAATATTATTCTGGCTGAGTGGAGCTCAAAGCTACTATGCCAACTGACACGATATTCTCTGTGAAACTTCAGTATCGTTCGGTGATTTACGGATCAGTCCCGATGTCTCTAAAAACTCTCTCTATGGCAGGAGTATATGTATATTCAAGTCGAGTCCATTATCATAGAAAAAGACGCAGTCCCACAATATATTTAAAGATACTTTAAAAAAATACAAAGAATCTGCAATATTATTAATCCTAACATGGCATCTGGGCTTCAGTCACCGTCTAACAATCGTAACATAGATTCTCTGTAATTGTTCTGATAAAAAATCTTTTATGGATTTAAGCGCAATTCCAGATTGGTGGTAAGGTCTCATTATTTTACGGTTAAAATGTTGAGTTGTAATCAGAAGTTCTATGCTAAAAACCTCTCCTGCTCTTCTCGTCTGTTAAAATCTCTAGCTTACTGATTCCGAATCAACTTTGATCTTCGAAAATGTAAATTCAATATCAATCGTAATCATCTGTCACTAAATCTTTGTTCTTTTATTTTACTTTTCCTTTAATAGAATAATTTTTCTCATATCCTGTAGCACTCAGTAACCTCTTGCATCTTAGTGGTTTTGATCTCTTGCTTGGGTTAAAAAGACTCTAATTTGCTCTTATACGAAAAATCGTACGGTTCAAAAGCTTTCAGAAATAATTCTTAGAACCGTCTGTATATACCCTCATTAGATTATACTGCGGTATTTTAATTCTCGTAGACCTACCCGTATGAAGGAGTGGGATGCTCCTATATACGGGGACACTCTTGGAGTAGAGCAAATATACTGACATAGTATCTACTTAATGCAGCGGGCGAGTCTTGTACTTGTGATATATTATTCCCAAACTCCGTGTTGGTAATTACACACACATTTATTTTTAGGGTAACAACATTTGCGAAGAAGATTGTGCGTGCACCAGATTACAGCATTGTCTTCGAAGATTGTGCCGTTGAGAAAATACAACGTTTTAGCGTCAATGATTATGACACTGGTCAAATACAGCATCTTGGTCACTAAGACAGTGGCATTCACCAATACAATATTTTGATGACAAAGAGTTTGGTGACATGATTTTGGTGGTAAAAATATTGGCCAACCTTAGAAACGAATCAACAACTTAACATTTTGTGATGAAGTTTTTGTGCCGTGCTCAGTTAAACTTTCTCTCTAAAAACATATTGCGAACATAAACGCACAGAAAAAATTACTAAAGGCTTTCACGTAAAATACACCAAAGAAAATTGGTAAAGTATTTTTTGGTTACAAAAGATGTTCAAGGATGACGTGATATTAACCACTTGGAAATATATATATATATATATATATAATAAAAGAAAACGTGAATGAGTTTTACAAAGTATTGTCGGAAACTGTAAAGCAACAACTGCAACAGCAAAAATAGCTTTTAAAAATTTGAGGAATTTCTTATGAAAGAGCGGAAAATATTTTCAAGTAACAGTAATAACGATTTTAAGGAATTTTCTCAAAAAGCTATCATGAAAGAGATATCAAATTTTAACTGCAAGCCTGAAGAAGACGTAAATTTTACATCGTATTACCGCAGATACGAAGATATTTACTAGACGAACTGCATAAATTCGTCCGATAAGTAAAAGGTCAGACTCTGGTTTTACAAAAATTAGGCGAAGACGAACATACGAGGTTCACCAAAAAAAAAAAAGACATGTGACTCAACATTCGATGAAACTGTTACGTCACTTTCGGAGCTGTTCAGCCCGAAAACGGCATTATTTTATAAGAGTCGGAAGTGTATGAATGTATGAAAGATCAATTTTTTACGCTGGCAAATATTGTGAATAATCAGTGTGTGGTATTCAAATTAGCAGAATTAAGCCCTGACAATTTCAAATGCTTAATATTTGCACAAGGTGTAATGCCAGCAAAACACACGGAAATCAGTAGGATGGTTCTGAATAAACTCGAAAACGAACCCAAATTAACTCTGCAAATCTTGACCGAAATTTTTCAAAGATATGTAAACATTTGATAGGACGTTAGAAATAAGTTCGGTGTTAAAAAAGGTGAACCATAAAAATAAATATAAAACCGTGAAGAAGAAAAAAACATTGCTCGAAACTCCTGCTACCCTTGTGGAGGACAGCATTTGGGTAGGTTTGTTCATTTAAAAACAAATAATGTTTTTGTTGCAGCAAATAGGACACACACAATTTCACTGGAAGACGAAAATTAAAAACGAGTTAAACATTTTGTTAGAGTGACTAACGATAATGAATCTTCAGCTGAGAATAGAAAATTTATACAAGTTAAAATTACGAACAACAATTTTAAGTTATAACTAGACAGTGGTTTTGATTTAAGCATATTAAAATTTTATACTTGAAGGAAAATAAAGAAAAAAAACATTAATGGTTTTAAAAAATCTCATACAGCCACGAAAACTAAATTCGTAGGCGAATTTTTTGAAAATGTAACAGTAAACAAACTGACGTGAAAATCAAACATATTCGTAATGAAAAACGCGAATAATTTTTTTTTTGTGCAGGTTAGATGGAAAAATTTAAATTATGGAATTGTCCACTCAATTCTTTTTGCCAAAAATGAGAGATCTACCAATGAAACGGAATCTCTAAAATGAGAATTAAAAAGGTAAATTCCCATAAGCATTTTGGTGGGCTTGGCAGGAGTAACAAGTTAAGAGCAAAATTCGAGTGAAAAGAAAGCGTACACCAAGTTTTCAGAAAGACAAGAAATGTAAAATTTGCGTCGATCAAACAAATAAACGAATAACTTGATAGACTTGAAAAAAATGTGTTGTCGAAAGTCGAAAATAACGAATGAGCTTCGTCAACAGTATAAATTTTAAAAGTTGAAGGAGATACGCGTCTGCGCGGATTTTTCAACAGGCTTCAAAGGATTATAATGAACCACTTCCTTTTGCGAAGCTTAGCAGAGGTAACTTATTAAAAATATAACTTAGCGACAGATATTTTAAAATTCAAGCTTATGAAGAAGATGCAAAAGAGTTTAACATAAATACACACAGTGGATTGCATTAAGTTAACTGTTTGTCGTTTGGCATTTAAGTCAGTCCAGCTATCTTCTAGCAAGTCATGGTTACAATGCTATGAAGTCTGTACTTGCAGTCGCATAGCTTATTTTACTCAAAAGTAAGAACACAAAGTAACAAAAGAACATGTTTTAGAACTGTTTAAGAGTATTCAGGATTATGGATGAAAATTCTTTATGAACAAAATTAGTTGGAACATTAGTGACAAGGAAGGCAGTAGATCAGGTTCAGCGAGTGCGAGTGCTATTAAAGACATGCTTGATTTTGAAAATGTTAGCTCCCTCTAGAGTTTATTGTTACTAGCTAGTTACTACAAATTGTTAGTGAAAAACGTGTATCGTTGGAGAGCGCCGCTAAATAGACTTTTGAAGAAATTTTCAAAATGGGTCTGGGCGACATAGTGCCAGGAATTATGTAAAAAATATGAGAAATATAATAACCTCTGATTTGTTTCTGGTACACTACGAAAAATTGATCATGGCATGTGACGCGAGTGATTATGATATCGAAGCTTCTATTATGTATATATTCGATGACTGCATTGTAATTAAACGAGCATCCAGGACGCTGCTCTAGGCAAAAAAACTCCTCGATGATACAGAAGGAAAGTTTAGGGATTATAGTTACTCTTAAATTTCCTTAGATTTGCTCACGAAAGAAAATTCTCATTGCAGGCGTATCATGAAATGTTGTTAGCGATTTACGGGTCAAAAAAGGTTTACCTATACATACGGCTAACAGAATGCAACGATGGGGAAACATTCTTTTAAATTATGACTTAAGTTTTTGCCTTCGATCAAGCTAAGTCATGCAAACAGAATGTTCAGATTGATTTCAAGGAATAATCAACCTTTTAAAGACACAGTCATTGCTGTTCTACAATCGGAGGAAGAAATTAAAAAAAATATTTAGTGCAATGTTGTGCGAGAATGACCTGTAACTTTGAAGAATACAAAAATATAAGCACTGCATGACAAATTCACTCTTGAAATGAAAAATAAAATAAAAAACTAAACAGTGAAGTTTATTCAATATGTGACGACGTTCTCATGTATGACGAAATAGTAGTTGTACTTCTAGCGCTAAAAAAAGGATCTTGAAAGAATTCCATGCAGAACACGCTGGTATATACAATATAAAGAGCGTAATGAGAAGCTATGTTTACTGGGGTAGCATGGATGAACACATTGAAACTTTGGTAAAGTCGTGCAAAAACTGTACAACCAATTAAATTTAATCCATGGGCAGAAACTGACCGGCCATAGTCAAGACTTTTTATTGATTTTGCTTGTTAAAATCATTGACCATACTATCTGATTTTCGTAGAACGTTTTTCGAAATGGCTAGATATTTTCAAATGTAAGAGTCCAACCATGCAAGTAGTAATACAGCTTTTAAATGAACTATCTCCGAGGTTTAGAGTTCCAGATTCAGTACTTTTCTATAATGGTATGCAATCTACATCTAGGTATTTTAATGAATTTTGCAAGATGTATGTGTTAAATCACATTACAATAGCCCCTCACTTTCGAAGAAGCAACGGCTACGGCAGAGAATTTCGTGTTATACATTTAAAAGATCGTTTAGAAAAGCCAACAGTAGATCGACAGATTCAGCAACACAGCAATTTCTGTAGGTGTAAAATAAAAATAAAATAAAAATGCGCCTTCAGCCATGTCTCTGGCAGCGATTACGTTTGCGCGAAAGATAAGTTTAGTGTTTTCTCAAACGGAAATAAAAATATTAGCATAAAAAACACTAGAAAAGGCTTTTACAATGTTAGTCAAATTTTTTATTTTTTATTTTACTATTTTTTTACCGCATGTGTCTGTTCAATGAGACATATTAGGAAGTATTCCGAAGAATCGGATAAATGATATCTGGTTACCGGATTAGAATTAGTGCATAAAATGTACTATAAACAAATAAAAAGGAGGTATGAATTGCAAGAGAATATTCCTTCAGATGAGGTGGAACCTACGAATATTCTCTTTAATACATTTAACGTGCCCATTCTGCAAATGTATTCTGAAATAGCGTTTCGGAAAAGCGTAGTAAGAAGAAAAAATATAAGGAAAGGCTCGATATCGAACCTAAAGAAACATGAACTCGGGAAAGGGCCAATCTAAAAAGGTAATATTTCATACATACCTGTATAGAGGAATGAGGATTTCCTATTTTTTATATACTTGGATACAATTGGATTAGTGAGTAGAACAATTACTAGCAGTTAATAGCATTGTATCTACTTCATACAGCTTGCGAGTCTTATACTTGTTGATATACTATTATTCCCAATATCCGTTTTGGTGATTACTTACGCAGTAAGCTTTTAGGATTGCAACAGTAATGATTGTTGTTCTTGAAATATTGTGATACATTGTTTGGGGCTGAAAAATATAGAACAAAAATGAAATTCAGCTTTTAAAGAAGGAAACAAATTTTAAAAGGTGTAGATATCTGATATATTTTCATATAAAAGTAACAAGAGGAGAAAATTTATTCTTGTTGTAGACACCTAAAAAGAAAGTTAAACTTAACTTATAAGCTTCTCTGTTAGAAGATATTCGTGCCGGTTGTTAAAATTTACAGCACTAGAAAAAGATATATATTATCAAATGTTGGAACAAATAGAGAAGGAGAAGAGAGAAGGTTTTTTGCTTCATCTTTTTGTAGAGTTTTAAGCGCGCGTCCTGGCAGACAAGGTGAATATATTTTCCAATACAGTAACTGAGGTTCTGACTGATTTTCATTAAGTAACCGGCTATGATGATATTCGAAATGGCTGAACAATTTCCGGACCTATAACTTATAGCAATAGAGCAATAACTAAATGGAAGCGAGATTGGCATCCCTAGATTTGACCGATTTTATATAATTTGACATTTACGGCGAGACGAAAATCACTCACATGCTATTATGTACAATTTAGTATCGATTGCTAAATGGCTTACTTCTCACGCGATCACATCGAACCATAAATATTTTAATATGTACTGAGAGCCTCTTAAAGGTGTTTCATACAACAGTAGAAAAAAATGGAAGAAATGTATCTTTCATTGAGTGGAAAGGAAATGAATTTCTGGCCTTCTGGTGAGAAGATTCGTTCAAAAAGATAAAACTAACTACGTAAGATAAAAATAAAAAGCACACATGAAAAAAAAAAACGGACAGGAGTTTTGATTGATGAGGAGAACATTTACGTATTCGAAAGAGTTGGCAAGGTGTTCCAATGTCAGATTAACCGAGCCGTTGGAAAAAAAATTGATTTAAATCCTTGGATAAAAAGAAGCCCTTCAGGTCAAGATAAATCATTCTTCTCGCCACTGAACAACAACATACGTAGCAAATCTTCTAGATTAAAACAAAACCAAAAGGAAAAAACAAACAACAAAAAAACGTTAATGTATCTTGCTTTTGAATACATGATTACTTGATACTTTGGAAAACAAAAGCGATGAAAATATTGTTATTTAATGCTGTTTAATCAACGTAACCATATCTAGAATATGTGCCACGGAACGATGAAAACGAAGAGCCGAGTTCGCATCCCAGTTGAATTCGTCACATTCTTTTATATACAAATACCCCCAGGAAAGATATTCATTCGTCTCTTCGACCTAGAGCTATGGGTTAAATAACAAGACAGATAAGGTTCAATAGCCTTAATTGGCAACCGATCTACCTCAGAAACCAATGGAAAATTTTATTCCCAGTTAGTCATGTCTGTTTCGAGACATGATCGTCCAAGCGTTCATAACTGGGACAAGAAGAGAATGTCGGGAAATGAAATTTTAACACCGCTTTACAATAGGTGTCATTTGATCGTTATTTTAATTTTTCAGCATGCACAATGTATTCACTTGATCAGCAATGGCTGCCTAAATTATTTGCTATCATTATGCAACCATGCCGCAAGAAATGATTGATGACAAATTAATCAATTATTAATTAATAAAGTAGAAAACTACTGCGGTTAATTTACCAAAGGATATTTAATCGCGACGTACAAGGTCGACAGATTTTGTTAATCATTTAACCCCAAGCAAGGCAAATAAAGTTCGAAGGGGTTACAGTGAGTGGAAAGAATGGGTTGACTAAAGAAAGTACAAAAAAGAAATACATTCAAGAAGACAGAAGATGTGAATGACATTGCATTGAATTTTTTAAGATTATACAGTAGCAAGCAAAGGATTACAACACATTATATTTTTCTTTTGCTATTTCTAGTACAGTTGCATTTATTAAACTTTTACTTATCGTGAAACATACATTTACGTATTCAAAGAATCACATCTTTTAAAAATCTTCAAAAACGTATCCCACGATAAAACCGATATTTATTAACTCATTTTTTAAAAATTCACAACAGCTTTTTTTACTTTATAAATGTTTTCAAATTTTACTAGAATGTTCCAAATTAAGATTGGGCCGTATTTAGAAAGTTCCAGATTAATTTTATGATTATTTTAGGAATGATTAAAAGTATTGCGTCATTCTTTTCATGTCAACCGTCTTGTAAATATTAACAAGATGGTGGAAAAGCAAAATGATTATCTGGAACTCTGTAAACGTATTGTTGACCTTTATACGAATTGATTTGGTTATTGGAAGATATCTACTCATTAAAATGTGTCAATGAGTTCAGATGGTACGATGGTTCTTCCCTGGAAGACGTCTCGTTCCATTCGTCCCAAAAAGGATTCTGGTCGTCTTAGAAATATAAAGGAACATACGCCAAGACTACTGGCGAGAAAAGTTGGCAACGAACCCCGAGTTACGCTTATGAGGCGGATATGACATCTTTTCGACATAAAATGAGGCGGATATTACATCTTTTCGATGACTCCAAGAAAAGAACTATTGCTTAAGCAAAAAACACTTTCTTGCCAGACTGGATTTTGCATACGAACATTGAATCAAACCTGTAGCATCTTTTGAAAATGTATTTTGGATGTGCGTTGTGGTGCAGTGTATATCGGTTTGGAACGAGAAATCGGGGAGCAGAGTTCGAATTCTGGTTGAATTCTTGCACTCACTTACGCGCAAATACCCTTGGGAAAGATATTAATCCGTCTCTTCTTTCCAGTTATAGGTTAAATAATAGGACAGATTGGGTTCTGTCGTCTTGGATGGCAACCAATATACCGCAGAAAGTAATGGCAACCTACTTTGGGATAATCTTCTGCCCAGTATGTCTCTTCTCGAGGGAAGAGACGGTGAGATTCGAACTCAGCTCCCCGATTTGTCGTTCCGAGTTGATATCCATTGCACCTTAACGCACATCCGGCCAATCTAGTAGCACGTTTAAATTTATGTAGTCACGGGACCAGGGACAAAACTCCTGTCAGGAAATGGAAATATTTATATAAAAGACAGAAAAACAACGTCACATTGTTGAGAAAGTGACTGAAGTAGAATTTCCTCATCAGAATTGATGAAATCAAAAAGAAATCTGATCTAGTGCTTGATAAAAATGATAAGCCTATTATATATATATATACTAAGCATTTTTATCAAACACTATAAAGATCACAACAAGTTAAATATTAATAATACAACAATAATTCTTGTCAACTTTCTTATAATACGCAGACTGAATCATTTGCGTAATGGTAAGGTACCTCAATAAGTGCCATTTATCCAATAAACGCTTAAAGATTCCAATATAAATTACGAATAACTGCCTATTACTGAACGAAGTAAATGCATACACAGTCAAATATAAACTACTAATACTTAACTATTCACAAACCAAGCCGACTCAGATAGATGAAAACGGGGTAATTTTTACATTAAATATATCAAATCAGGGAGGCGAGTTCGAATTCAGGTTGAATTTTTTCATTCACTTAAGAGCAGATACCCTTGGGAAAGGTATTAATCTGTCTCTTCCCTCCAGTTATAGGTTAAATAACAGGACTGATTGGATTCTGTAGCCTTGGATGGCAACCAATCTACTGCAGAGAGTAATGACAACCTACTGCGGGATAATCTCCTGCCCAGTCAGTCATGTCTCTTCGAAACATGATCACCCAAGCGTGTATTATGTAACCGATATTCTAAATCTTCACCAGAAACTGTTTATATTAAAACATAAAGTACGGAATGTTGATTTTCAAATGGATCATCTAATCACTTCCAGGCAACAAGATCTACTAACCACAAATAAACACAAGAAAAGAAATAATAATCAATGCGGCATCATTTAATAAGTCCATTCTATTGATTCTCTAACTTCTCCTTCTAAAAGATGAGTCCGTGTTGCAGGTCGCAGATAGAAAGAAAAAATAAAATAAATCAAAATTAGCCATTGATACTGGCCTGCACAGTATCACTTTTTCTTTCACGCTATAACTATCTGTAGACATGGCTCCAGGCAATCTTACGTGCTTGAAAATAAGAAGAAAAATAGGTTGGTCGCGTCACGAGAGTTTCGGACGTAATATTTTATCAATATTACTGACAAATGATGTCAGTATTATAAAATTCTCATATAAGCATAATCTTTTAGGTGACTGAACAAGATAACTAAGGGAATAATACAATAGAATGCTTTGTTTAGTTTTTCGGGAAGCTTAAAACATTTTTATCAAGATATTTCTAATTGCTCTTGCTAAACGTGCAAGCACATGTAACTGAAACTTAAGAATTTTATTAATTTAAGATAATTACTGGAATTTTCATTTCATGCACATTCACGGTGATTATATTTGATTTTCTGAGAGAGTTTATGTGATCATGTTTTTTATGATAAGATCAAGAGCAAAGACTAAACTATTATTATCGCCCTGTCACATAACTTCCTCGTGTTTTGAACAGGAACAAATAAGCGATTTGGGATTGATTATCGGTTTCTTCTACAGTCTTCTTCTCATATTTTTTCCTTACTAGTAACCCACAGCGTTTAAGTAACATTACCGTCATGCTTAAAAAGATGATACTACTGCAGTAACTAATGTTACAGTGCATTATTTTTTATTTAGCCAATCCAATTCTAAATACTATACCAGCAGTAATCAATGAATTTAAGTAATGTGCATGATAGAAATGCCTGGGTTTAAGTGATATTAAAACCACAATGCTTATTGAAATGTTCGACAGCATACATGCTGAATAGTTATACACACACATTTTATTTCTCTTTATTTCTCTCTCTTAATATATATATATATATATATATTGAATATAATAAATGAGCAGATTTTAATTTTTTTCTTTATTTAGTTTTGACAGAATTCCTAAACTTTTCCGATTAGTAAATTTTCCCAGTCTTTCAAATTTAACGAAACATAAAAGGTTACTGCCCAAATATCCATGAATTATATATATATATATATATATATATATATATGTGTGTGTGTGTGTGTGTGTGTGTGTGTGTGTTTGTGTGTGTGTGTGTGGGTGTGTTGTATTACTAAAGTATTATTGCCTTTTTTAAACGTTTTTTAATGGACAGCCGTGTTTGAAATAGATACTCTATTTGTATTTTAAGCAGTACATACTACGCCTATCCGCCCGTACACACGAGATATCTGAATAAACAAAATGAGTTTTCTGTCACTTCCATCACTTGCAAATTCCTTTGTATATACTCTCTTAGCTGATTTGATTTAAGTATGTTCCTTTTCCTTTACCAATTGCGCAGTCTGTTCTACTGTTAAACCAAAGAGATGGTATCATACATATGCCAAAGAAACTTGTTCGTAAGTGTATTTAACGAATTTATATTCCTGTGTTCCAAATCAGTTCTCATTCGGAGACGTTATGGATTATACCACACGTACATCTAAGCTTACCTTACCTGGTATTCCATATCCGTCATTCATCTATTTTCTCGACATGGTTTAACGTCGGTGATCTAACGAGATTTGCTCTTACAAAGAGACATTAACATGAGCATTGTTAAGATATGTTTTCCTTCAGTCTTTATTCACAAACACACACACACACACACACACACACACACACACACACACACACACACACACACACACACACACACTTCGTAACTAAAATGTTTATATCTTGCTGGAAATAAGCGGCCTAGCAACAAAGATGACATTTTTCCTTAGACATGTATGAATGCCCCACTTTTCCTAACCTATATTATAAATTTTCAAAATCGACCTTCATTCTGATTATTTAGATAAAACACACCCATATATATATATATATATATATATATATATATATATAATATTATTATTATTATATATTTTCTGTCTTACCTCTCCATATTAATTCTTAAAAGCAAACGTATTGGTTTCTACATTCAAATTTAATTTATTTTTCACCAAAGTTCTTGAACATTACGTGATGACGAGATAACTGATTTAATTCTCGAAACATAACAATTTCCGTATCGCGATATAAATTAAATTAATTTTAAATAAAAGCAAATTTAATTGAAAATATATATACCTGATTGTTTACAACCAGGATTGAACCCCGACCGATGAGACATTAATCGGAAATTCTTCTTCTAAGCTTTCAGAGCAGAGAAGTAAAGAAGTAGATTTTAGCGAGTTATATATACAATGTATACAAACGCATGTAACCAAGTGCATTCAAACTATTGCCGGAAATCAATGCGTTTGTTTACACACGCTCACACACGCTCACTCACACACACACACATTCACACACACACACACACACACACACACACACACACACACACACACACACACACACATATATATATATATATATATATATATGTCTTTGCTATTTGTTTGTGAGACACAGGTTTATATAGTAGTATTTGCATTATTCGGACTATTGTTCTCATCTTGCCACGTTTCGACCGTTGTACACTTCGGCCTTCTTTAGGTGCTAGGAATTTTGAGCCGAACCCTTTATTACAATTACTGATGTATATGAACTCCATTCCGAAAAATCGTACAAATGACAACAAAGATGAGTTCAATAATCCAAATAATGTAAATAATGTAAATACGACCTCATCTCAGAAGTATAGACAAATAGAATGATCTATTATTAAACGTCGTACAAATGGCAACAAAGATAAGTACAATAGACCGAATAATGTAAATACTGTAAATACTACTTTATCTCAGATATATAGACTAATATAATGAAATTTTTTAATCATATCACCCCGAGCAAGGCGGTAGCACCACTGATGTGCAGTGGGCTACGTAAGAGTGAAAAGATTGGAAAAGAGAAAGCCGGAAAACGCATCCTAAACAGGGAACAAGGGATGAGCCTCTTCACCTGTTCAATAGACGTGGGTGTAGTGTGAACCGGACGATAGTTTAGTCTATCTACTCCAATTAAAAGAAAAATAAAAAAGAAAAGAGTGAAAATTGGAAAAGAGAAAGCCGGAAACCACATCCTATACAGGGAACAAGGGATGAGCCTCTTCACCTGTTCATTTGACGTGGGTGGAGTGTGAACCGGGCAATAGTTTAGTCAATCTATTATTAAACGTCGTGCAAATGGCAACAAATATGAGGAGAATAATTCGAATTATGTAAATACTGTAAATACTACCTCATCTCAGAAATATAGACAAATAGAATGATCTATTAGTAAACGTCGTACAAATAGCAACAAAGATGAGAACAATAGACCGAATAATGTAAATACTGTAAATACTACCTCATCTCAGAAATATAGACTATATTAAACGTCGCAACAAAGATGAGGACAATAGTCCGAATGATGTAAATACTGTAAATACTATCACGTCTCAGAAGTATAGACAAATACAAAAGGTTCTTTTGCAATCAAAGATTTGAGTGGTAGGGATATTCTAGTCCAGATAGGCTTATATTACATTTTTACAAACTCGAGAAAGATCTCTCTTGTAAGATATGCTCTAACCAAATCTAAATGAGATGTCGGAAATAGTTTTATACAAAAACAAAATATTTAATAAAAAATAAATATGTATATGTATATCTCTCTATATCTCGAATAATAGTGTTATTCGTTCTATATGAAAACATTCTGTAAGGGAAAAGGATTTATACATTTTTTTAAGAACAATATTAGTTGAGAAAACAATGATGAGAAAATGAAAAAAATCTTTTCGTCTGATGCGTTTGTCCTTTCGTACTTCTCACTAAAGTGATGTTTAGGTTGAACCGACTACACGAACGATGAAGAGAAACACTGAGTATTTGGAATTATTTTTTAAAATGTTTGGTTATATATCTCTGCCGATTTAATTTATTCATTTCTATGCGACATTCTGGTAACAGTATATCTACCAAGAAAGGTGTAATGTTGTAACACTCGGAACATAAATTTTAGTTGGAAGATCTAACGATTTACGCCATTTTACTACGTTTTCGAAAACATAAAAACTGCATGCCAAATATATATATATATATATATATATATATTCATCCCCAGACAGATCTGTTTCGCTGTATCACAGCTCATCAGTACGGTTAGACTCTGATTGCCTTTTTACCCAGGATTGAAACCCGACCGAATAAGCCTCACTCGGCGATTCTACCTCTGGGCTATGGGCGTTCGGTAGGAGAACGCAGATTTTTTAACGTGTATATTATCATTATACGCGCCCAATAGCCAGAGTGCTTTAATTCATTTACTGAATGAGCGATGCGTACATGCCAGAGTAGCTACTGTTTTTCACAGTCTTCTATTCTTCCAGAGTGCTCAATCAGGGTGTCAGAGCGTAAATAATCATCCTCAGAGGGATCTGTTTCACTGTATCACAGCTCATAATATATATATATATATATATATATATATATATATATATTATGAGCTGTGATACAGTGAAACAGATCCCTCTGAGGATGATTATATATGAATCCAGGCCAAGCGAATAGTTTTACAATTCCCACTTTTCTAGCATTTATTTTTTTTAAAGTGCTCAATACAAGAAATATTGTAGTGCATTATACCATTAAATTTAATTATTAATTCAAATTCATATCACACACACATAAATGTTTCTGTCTTCTCCTAGCTATAGATAAACAAATATTGTTTCTTATATTCAAATGAAAATCATTTTCACGGTAATGATCTAGCATTGCCTGATGACGAGGTAAAAATCTCGAAACAAATTTCCGTTTCCAAAATTAAAATGTTTTAAATTTAATTAAGAAAATTCATCTGATTAAACGCTATACGTTTGTATCGAGCACTCTTTATAAAAGTAAATGCATGAACAACAGGTTAAAAAAAAAGACTCTGCACATCATTCCACGGATTCCTTTAACCTGAGGACCCAGCGCACACCCGCCGTATGCAGACTTCTGAACTCTTTCGAGAAGGACCTTTTCAACCTGATACCCAAAATCAAATTCTGTGGGGCTTCAAATAAATTCCAGAACTTACTAAAATCAGACATTAGAAACCTGAAAAAATCTAAGCAACTGTGGGTAAAATCCGACAAGTCTAACAACTTTTATAAATGTGATCCTTTAAATTACCTAAGTGTCCTTAAAAATAACCTAACTAGTAATTACAAAGTAGACAGAAGGAGCCTAGCATTATCTGAAATTAATACAGACACAACCAAATTCGCCAACGAATTAAATATTAGTGACAAAATTGGCAAAATCGCCACTAAAGAAGCTTACGTTTTATTTAAGAACCACAAACCAAATTTCCAAAACAAATTACAAACCAGGCTAATTAATCCTACAGAAAGTGACTTAGGCATAATTTCCAGAGAAATTCTAAAAACTCTAATAGAGAAGCTAATATTGAATCTACAACCAAACCTTTGGAAAAGTTCTTCAGATACGATAGACTGGTTTAACAACATCAGAAACAAATCTAAATCCACCTTCCTTAAATTCGATATTGTCGATTTCTATTCCTCTATATCAAGAGACCTTCTTGAGAGTTGTTTAAGATTTGCTAAAAATTACGTGAACATTTCGGATAGGGACTACGAAATTATCTTTGCAGACAGAAAATCCATTGTCTCCTTTGATGATTCCACATGGTCAAAGGGGCCGAGGGAGGCTTTTGACGCCCCTATGGGAGCATATGATTCAGCCCAGGTGATAGATCTTGTGAGAATTTACATTTTAGATATTCTAAGCAGATTTTTAGACCCAAAACAATTAGGCCTATATTGGGAGGATGGATTAATAATTATCCCTAATTCAAATGGGCCCTACACAAATAGGATACAGAAAAAATAATTAGAGCCCTGAAGTACCTCCGTTTTAAAGTCACCTCTAATCTTAAAATTGTAGACTATCAAGACATCACCCTTAAATTAAATGATGGATCGTACCAACCATTTCTCAAAGAAAATAGTTCCCCCACTTATAGTAATATTTCATCCAACCACCCCAAAAATATCATAAAACAGATACCCAATATAGTAAATAATAGAATCATCCAACATTAAAACTTTCAACGCAAGTAAAAATATTTACAATAAGGCCCTTCAAAAAAACGGATATAAGAACAAGTTAACATATAATAAACCTACAATAGACTCCGAATCATCCAAAAATAAAAAGAAAGGAAACTGTAGAAAAAGAAAGATAATTTGGTTTAACCCCCCCCCCTTATTGTAAACTAACTAACATCAATATTGGTAAATATTTTCTCAAGTTAATAGACAAACATTTTAATAACAGTAACCCTCTACGGAAGATCTTTAATAGGTACACCCTTAAAATTAGTTATTCTTGCACCCCGAATATGGACAGCCTTATTAGTTCCCATAATAGGAGAATTCTGGTGAACTTGCGCATCTAGGTCCGGAATTCTAAACGAATGCAACTGTAATTCTGTGGACGCCTGCCCGGTGGAGGGAAAATGCAAATCCACCCAGGTGATTTATGAAGCCCGCATTTCTCCATCTAACAAAAAAACGACTTCCGGACCTATATCGGTATGTCCGCCGGTTCTTTCAAACAAAGACTGTATAACCACAGGTACTCCTTCTCGAATCCCGGTCAGAGGTACCAGACAGCCCTTTCGCGGGCATTCTGGAAAATGAAAGAAGAGAATCTTAGGAGGGAATTCATCAGTAAGTGCCGCCACAAGGCAAATTATTCGAATACTTAAATTTATAATTTAAATCCCCATTAAGTGGATGTTAGAATATAAATTAAAAGGATTCAATTTAAGTTTTAATCTTAATTTTACCCTAACGTTGACCTTAAAATGTATTTTAACCCCCTACCTTCCTATCCCAAGCTCCTTTAACTGCCTATCTTTAGAAAATATGGATTCTTTTACTAAACCCCTTTTTCCTTGGTTAACACATATATGTATATATATATTTTTTCTCTGATATTTTCTTCTCTAATATTTTTTCTCTAATAATTTTTAAACTGATAACTTCCTGTAATTGTCATTTAACTCGCTTCTACCTAAAAGGTTTAATCAAAAAAAAATTTTAAATCTTATATTGAAAACCATTCCTTCTCGCCTAAATACACCTCTTGAAACAGCCCAAAATCTTAACTTAAAAAAGTAATTTAACTCATTTAGTTGTCTATCTTTATAAAATATGAACTCCTATTCCTCCCCTTCCTAAATATACCATTTCAACACCCTGTAACCCCGCGACTACCAGCTCTGTCCTTTTCTACTTTGTGACCGTTGTTAACCTAAAACCCCTCCACACTCTAACCCAGGGCCTTCGCCATTTGGAAAAAAACAATGTCGCTGACGTGATGTAGAGTCTCTATTAGAGATCCTATGTCGAAATGTACATCCGACACCTTTGAATTTTGAAAGTTTTCTCTAATTTATATTGGCTCTGTATTCTTAATACATTGAGCTCTCTGCCTGCATCACGTTTTAATGTTAAAAATTTTTAATATTGATTAGGATCAGGTTCTTGGAATTTACCTTCCTACTCTTCCACTTCGGATTAAAGAAAAACAAAAACAAATATATATATATATATATATATATATATATATATATATATATATATATATATGCGTGACTCTAGAGAAATGAATTGAGTTCTTTCAGTGACTGGCGTAAGTATACACTGCTTGTATACATTTCTATTGCTTAGTGGGTGGCGACTTCGATGGATACAAATCGTTCGATCCCGGCTAGAAGCATGTAGATGTGTCTATTCACACTGATGAGTTGTGATACAGCGAAACAGGCTTGTATGAGAATGACTAATATGTACATATATGTATGCTCATTTTAGTGAATGAATGAAATGGAATAGGTGATTACAATGAAATATTTTATATTTGACACATACGGAACAAAACATTTCGGCGAAGTTTTTTTTTTATTTCACCGTCCTTACTTAAGCTCTAAATATGCCTCTCATTGAAATAATTGTCTATTTCTTTTGTACATCTTTGGCAAAATCAATACTGCATGTCACACATTCACAGGTCAAACCGACCCGTTCGTCTGATTTAAACAAAATACGACAAGACGCCATGCTGTCATATGACATGGCTACTTATGAAGTCATTCCATAGCATTTCTTGCTAGGAAAATGATGAACAGGTTTAGATTGTAAATGGAATGCCATTAAATCCTGTATATAAAAGTCTGTTTGAAATATGGACGTGTATATACGGTGTGTTTCTTAAAGCAATGTGCCCTAGGAAACTGCTCATGACAATAAAAGATATTCTTAATGCATACGCAGAATCCACATGCTTACATCTAATACGGTGGTTCTCAGCTTAGAATTCGAGAGATAGGCTCTGCATGGTTACTTATTAAAAATTATCAAACCACTTAATGTTAAAAAAAACCACCAAAATTGTTTCCAAGTTTATTATTATTCTTAAGTAAAAACCTAATTCTTAGAAAATGTTTATATCTATTTGATACTTCCTTCAATAAAGCCAATTTATACTTATAAATTTGTGAAAAAATAAGTTATCGGGAACTAGAATATCAGGAGGGAATTTTTTTAAAAAAGCAAAATATCAAGAGATAGGTTAAACTTTCTAACAATATGATGTGTAAAAATGATGAAGACTTCATAAGTGATGTTGTAATATATATATATATATATAATACATTTAAAAATTGTGATCATATTTTATTGATTAAGCGGGATACAAAAGTATCACAATGTTTACAATTTAAGGTGCATTTCGACCGACCATTCTTCAGAACAAAAATCGTCGGTAATTTTTCTCTGTATCGCACGTGATACGGAACAGACTCCACTTGGATATATTGGAGTCTTTTATTATTCACATGCAGAGAACTGCCTAGTGCATGCAGCGAGAATTGAAACTCCGATTGTTCTTTTTTTTAGACGCCATTACCTGACGGAAGATTTTTCCCACTCCCCTCGTCCATCAATCACATTATATTTTAACTTCAGTCGCCAATAAAAAATTGAATTGTTAGCTACTCAGTCTTAGATTATTTTTCGTTGTGTCGAATGTTTACGGTGTCTGGCTTGATATTCTCCAATGTCGAAAATGATTTACTCTATTGAGAGATCAGTATTCACATTAAAATAAAGGAAAATTATTTACATTCTTCGCCGCATAAAAAGAAAGGATGGGACAAAAGAAACTTATATTGTTGCACTTTGCTGATTTTCTCGTTTAGAGAAATTTCAACGTGAAATACAACTTAATTAAATGTTTGATTTAGCGATGATTATTTTAACTGTTGATCATCCAAATTGCTTACTCCCCCAATGAAATCGCGATTAAAGAAAACTTATTGATATTTAGAAAGATCTTTTAAAAAAATCAGTCAGTGAAATTCCATACACAATTAGGCGATCATGTCTCGAATGAAGCATCACTGACAGTACGGAAGATTTTCCCTTAGTAGGTTGCCATAACTCTCTGCGAGAGAATGAGTGCCAACCAAGTCTATAGAACCCATTATGTTCTGCTATTTAACCCAAAGCTGGAGAGAGAAGAGTCGGATTAATATCTTTCCAAGGATATTTACGCATAATTGAATGCCACGAAGGTTCAAATGGAATTCGAACTCGACTCTCCGCTTTCTCGTTTTGTGCCGATATCCACAGTGCACATCCTCGATAATAGCAGAATGTATTATATAAGTAAATGTTATCATGTTAATAACAATACTCATTTGATGCTGGTATAATTTTTAGAATATACTTATATAAATTGAAAATAAGAAATATAACATTTCAGCCTCAAATATAATTTCGGCTTTTTAGTATTAGAAAAGATTGTCAGTGTGTGTGTGTGTGTGTGTGTGTGTGTTTTCTTGTTTCAGTAATTTTTACTCGTTGCACCCAAGCAAGGCAGAAATTCTACAAGTGCGCACGAGGTACAGTGACAGAAAAAGAAAAAAGTAGAGTGAGTGTCGAAAAAAGGAGTAGAATTGGAAGGAATTCCAGGAGACAGAAGTTGGCAATTGACTTTGCATTTGAACTTTTGAATTTTAGCTATCAAGATTACCAATATACAGAAGAGAGTTTCACAGGCAGGAAGTGTGAGAAATAAAACTGTTAAAGTAGAAGTGGCGGTTACATTTGATCAATTCAACGGTAAATGTGTGGGCCTTAGCTGCCAATCTATTAGCACGCGTAAAATCATATAGTCTGTGCACTACTGAAAAAAAACATTTCAAAGCTGATACCATGATAATATTTGTAGAAAAGACAGAGGGAAGCCACGATATATCGGTGAGAAAGTGACTGAAGTCGAGATTCCAAATCAGGATAGATTAGGATACATCGTTTTTTTTATTTTGTCGAGAACCCCGAAATGAATATAGGGAGCATCAGAACGGATATGGCAACAACATTCAATATCCGGACGTCTTGTAGATTTATAAATATGCAAGATGGACTCTGACGAGAAAAAACCTTCTGGCCCAACACATTGACCCAATCTATCTAGAAGTAGATGCAGCTATAGAACCAATGGTTTGCGATGATGGGTAATTTTGTTTGCGAGTAATATATGTTTCTTTTAATTATGAATTCGCTCAATGATAGATTTAAACAATATATAATATTTGGGAATAAATGTTTAATTTAAATATGTATACACCTTAGTTCTCCCTCACAGTAATATGATTGTCTGGTGTCAGCTATAAATACAGACTGAGGCGGGGACGGCTAAAACTACACCGATTGGAACGCCTATTGTCTACGACGCCCAGGCCTAAGCATACTGCAAACGACTACGACGAGGACCAGTCCATTACGGCTAAATGCTAGATTGCCTTAACCGGTTACATTTGCCAAAACCACTTAGCTACTCCGAATAATATATATATATATCCATTTCCGGGACATATCATACATGTTGAATGATAATATAATCTTCTTAAAACCTTCATCAGTTTTTACTCTATTATATTTGAACATTTCTATAATTTCGAATTTAATATTACTGGCATCAGTTGTTCCTACTTCCCAGAAAAGTTCTAAACTTTTTATATTGTTTCCATTCTCATTTAATCTTCTCAATTATTCTCAGAAAACTCTCATCTACCCAACCCTCATTCTCGGTATCCCTACCCGCCTATCATCCACCCTCTGACATTTCGTATATTTAATCATCCTTTCTCCACTCTGTGTAGCCCCCTGCGCAGTAGTGGCAGTGACATGCCTTGCTCGAGGTGAAACGCTTATAAAAAAAATAAAAATGAGGGGCATATTTTGTCCTTGACTTATATTTGAAGAGGCTAGAAAGCATTCTATTCACATGACGTTTCTATATACAGCGTTTGCAATCAGGCTAACGCCTGCATCTTTAATATTTCGACACGTGTGATCTACGGGCTTCTTCATGTGTTTGTCAATCTGAGTAACCTTCACGGGCAAAATAATGAAATCAGGTATGGATTATCATGTAAGGTAGCCAAAAACTGTCGCCGTCGTCTTGCGGCCATTGGCCGAGATAAAACTCACTACACCTTTCCAGTATTCCCTGTACATTTGGAACCCTGGCGTAGTTTGCAGCGAAATTCACAATCTTGTCAAACAGCTGAATAGTTGATGCTTCGCCAGGGTTACCAAGGGTGTTTTTATTGTGACACCAACACTAGATGGGTTGCCTCCAGGCCCGATCCTGTTATTTAACCCATAACTGGAGGGAAGTAACGGATTAATATCTTTCCAAAGGGTACCGGTGCTGAAGTGAATGCAGGGTACTCAACTGGAATTCGAACTCGGCACACCGATTTCTCTTTCCAAGCCGATATCCACGGCACCACAACGCACATCCGTCACTGAACGCTTGTAGCGCCTGGTATTCCCAAGTGATCACTCATCTAAGTACTGACCGGGCTCAACGTTGCTTAATTTCGGTGATCGAACGAGAACCGGTGTATTCAACGTGATATGCCGTAAGCGAAAAACTGTAGAATGAATGAACAATGCTAGAAAGGAACACTAAAAACTCCGTTGTTTGAAGGAATCAGCGAATATGCTAGGCAATTTGGGTTTTTTCCATAGGAATGACAGGGAAATGCATGCGATATTGGAGACATTATATAATAAAGAATGAAAAGTTACAGGCTTCAAAGTTGTCAGCGCTAATAATGGAACTCGCTGTAAATAGAGTGAAACGTGAATATTGCAAGCAACGGTCATATTATCAGGTCGAGTGTAATACGTTTAAGACTCAATGTTCTCGCCTGGATTTGTATCACGGAACAAAAACCTAGTGAATTCTAGACAATATTCGGGAATTTTGAGGCAGTAATTTTGATTTCGCGAACGTGCGTTGTGGTGCAATGGATATCGAGTTGGAAAAACAAATCGGGGAGGCGAGTTCGAATTCCAGTTAAATTCCTTGCATTCACTTACAGTCAAATACCTTTGGGAAAGGTATTTATCCGTCTCTTCTCACCGGGTATGGTTTAATAGGACAGACTGGGATCTCTAGCTTTCGCTGTCAACCCATCTACCGCAGAATATAATAGCAACCTACTGCGGGATAATCTTCTGTCTGGTCAGTCATGTCACTTTCGAGACATGATCACCAAAGCGTGTATCACGTATGGCACTTAACTGACTGACTGTATTGAGATTTCTGAAATATTGTGCTACACATTTAGATTAATTGAAAACAGCGAAAATAACTGGTCAGTGGACTAATGGATTGCGAGTCGGATTTAGGAATCGGAGATACGAGTTCTAATTACAGTTACGTTCATTTACGTACTAGTACCATTGCGAAAGAAATAACTCTATCTTTTCTCCCCAAAATTATGGGTATACAGTAGAACAGCAAAGCAACTGGCCTTAACTTTGGGCTCTAAGCAGAGGTATAGACACAAATACCATATCAGAAACTTAATTTATTATACAAAAGATAAGTAATATTTGAAATAATAACAACAAAAATCTATACTAAAAACATTCACTGTTTCTCACACTTTTTCATATATATATATGTGAAAAAGTGTGAGAAACAGTGAATGTTTTAGTATAAAATATATATATATGAGAAAAGTTGGGTAATTGCACGGCTGAGATGTCGCCTATTAAATTCTCTTTTATGTTTTAATAGTAGGTGTTACTCCGGAAATGTTTAAGTTTTGCTTTTCTATGTTGAAAAGTGCGTTGATATTTAGGATTTTGAGGATTGAATCTGCGTCCTGCTTAACATTATTGGAATTCTCTTACAAATGAATCCGTTAAAATGCATGAAATCTTCACATATGATTAGTCTTATCACCAGTTATTTGAAAGAATGTTTTAAAGTTATCATAATATAACAAATGAGACAGTGACAATGTGGGTCAAATAATCCCCAGTAGATATCTAAACTTACAACTGAGTGCAAACAAATGTAATTTATATACACTCGCAATAATAATAATAGTAATAATTTTAAAAGAAAAATATTTAATCATCAAAGAAGATTGATATTTACTAGATTCTGTAGAAAAAAAAACAGAATTAAACAACCATCTATTTCAGCAAAAATATTATAAAGAAAGACGAGGATAAAACTCTTAAATAGATGGAACAAAGATAGCAAGATAATGGTCAATATCCAGAACGCGTTTAATAATGCCAATTTTGAAAATGATAACACTCATTTATGGTTACCTGCAATTACATTAAATGATAAAAACGGAAAGCTTTAGCCTTGTAGCTCAAGATCAGAGATTTTTCTCTAAGAACATTCAAGCAAATATAATACGTATTAATGTGAATCCAAAATGCAAGTTCTGTGACAAGTATCAAGAATTCATACACCATCTAATCTCAGTATGTTCTGAATTTGTGCAAAATGAATATAAAAATTTTTCATACATTGTGAGATAATATTTACACTGGATAATGTGAAAACATTTTGAAAAAAGATGTTAACAAACACTGGTATGTACATCACTTAGCCGAGGTTACATAAAAAGATGTTAACAAACACTGGTATGTACATCACTTAGCCGAGGTTACATAAAAAGATGTTAACAAACACTGGTATGTACATCACTGAGCCGAGGTTACATAAAAAGATGTTAACAAACACTGGTATGTACATCACTGAGCCGAGGTTACATAGAAGATATCACCAATTTATGGGGATGCACTATCAACATAGACAGGAAGATTGAAGTTAGTAGGCCGGATAAAACGGCTAAAAACCTTAAAAGAAAAAAAATGTTGCCTATGATTGGTATCGCTTTCGCATATCAGAGCAACCTAGAAATTTAGAAATAGTTCGAAGAATAAAAACCTGGAAATAGAAATAGAAAAAAATGTGGAAACCAAAAAACAAAAAACAAAATAGAAAATATTTATCATAGTAGGTGCGTACGGAATGATAAAAAAAATGGAATACAGCAACACATTGAAGAAGTCACTGAAAATCCCCGCTTAAATAAAACAAAATATCTTGATAAGTACAGCGCACATACTAAGAAGAATTTTATCCATGTAACGCGAGGGATGTTATGGGAGATAGAAAAAGTATTCCTGAAATGTAGCCTTAAAAACACACAGTACATAACTTTGATCATCTCCCAGAGAGGGAAGGTTGTGTTCCTCTAGCAAAACTTGAATAATAATAATAGTAATAATAATAATATTAATAAATTATTCAATAATAAAAGAAGGCAGTAAATACAATCAAGATTTACACTTAGTAGATTCTGTATAAAAGCAAAAGAGAATCCCAGAACCAACTATTGCGGCAAAAAATATGAAAATGAAAGCCAAAGATAAAGCTCTGGAACCGATGAAACAACGCTGGCAAGACTAACCTCAGCATGGCCAATATCTAGAACGTGCCAATAAATCCAATGTTGATAAAGTTAATACTCATCGATGGTTATGTGCATCTGGATTAAAGTCTGAGACTGAATGCTTTGTTCTTGCAGCGCGAGACCAAAGTATTTTTACTATGAATTTTCAGGCAAATATTATACATAATTGTATGGATCCAAAATGCAGGTTTTGTGATAAACACCAAGAAACAGTTGACCATCTAATCTCAGGATGTTTTGTACTTGCCCAAAATTAATATAAATATCGTCACGTTAGAGTGAGGCAATATTTACATTGGACAACACTATGGAAAATTTGTAAACAAACACTGGTATGAACATCACCCAGCACCGGTTACAGAAATAGAAGATGTCACCATTCTATGGGATTGCACCATCTACACAGACAGAAAAATTGAAGCAAATAGGCCGGACATCATTGTTAAAAACCAGTAAGAAAAAACTTGCCCATTGATATGGCTTGTCCAGCGGATCGTAACATAGCAACCAAGGAATTCGAAAAAAAAAAAAATGCGTAAAAATATAAAGACCTGGATATTGAAATAGAAAAAATTTGAAAATTGAAAACAAGAATGGTGCCAGTGATAGTAGGTGCACTTGGAATGATAAAAAATAGAAAAAAAGCACATTGAAAGAATCCCTGGAAACCCCAGCTTAAGAGATATACAAAAAAATTGTCTTTTTAAGTACAGCCTACACATAAGGAGAACTTTGTCTATGTAACCTTAGAGATATTAAGGGAGATACAGAAATCATGAAAGCTATAACAACACAACACGACCTGCCTTAGGTCTTCTCGCAGACTTGGTAGGATGTGCGACCATAGTAGAAATAAAAATATAATGAAAAATGACACAATAATAATAATAATAATAATAATAATAATAATAATAATAATTTTTCACTCACATTTTCATACAGGAGTGATTATCTTAGATTCCAAGAGAAAGTTTTTTTCTAAATACTGTTGCACTATACCCATTATTCTAGTTACTTTGACGTGGTTTTTCACGGACTCAGTATGGACGCTGTTCCACTGTTTCTTCTCTAGACACTATCTCTTAGCACATCGCTAACAATTTTAGTGGAATTTGTCCTCGCCTTTGAATATACGTCTTCTTCTATAATTATTTCAAATGTAGACTTGACACCACAATTGCAAATAGCCAAAATGTAATACATTATTTGTTTACAGTTACTCATTTAAAAAAACTATCATCCTTTTCATTTTGCTTAATCTCAAAGTAGCAGCACCTTAATATTGTAGGGGCCTCAGTGATGTTTGTCAAATTGGTCTTGTACTATGTACAACCGACGTCCCTCACAATTTAAATTATCAGAAGGCTGAAGGTTGGATGTTGGAACGTGTAAGTATATAATAATCCATTTTGTAAGTTAAAGTAAACTTATTATTTAAAAAGAATAACAAATTTATAAGAAGTAAAAATCTATGAATAGAAATGTGAGTAGTTAATTCATTTGTATGAGTTAAATGTTTAAATGGAAAATGTTCTAGAGAAATATCGGTTCTTTTTCCTTTCTTATAGGCGGTGAGAAATTGAAAAGGACGGTGAAGCAATAAAGCCAATTGTACTAAGCGGAGTTAATATTTAGGAGTCAGTTGAAGTATCATGTTGCTATTTTTGTTGTGCTCGTCTTCTTTTTTGCTGACTGTGACTGCTGACTGCTGACTGCGAGAATGTTGAGGATGGTAAAGAAGAGATAAAGGAAATTGACACGAGTGAAGAGGGAGAACGAACATGTGATGCGGCCTTACATCCTAATTAGACTAGAAGTTTACTTTGTTGACTTTTAGGGTGTCGTCTCTGTGCCCCCATCTGACTCAGTAATTCCACATTCTTTTGCTCTTCCTTTTTCCCGATTCACCTTTTCACACTTGATTGTTAACTTTTCTCTCAGTTTGCAGATCGCTTCCTTTCATTTGTTAGAATATAAATTTAACATTGGATCGCGATATTTGGCTTTGTTTTTTGTTTTTTTATTTCAGAATGGGGTCAATTGTTTTCCGATTTGTCAAAATTAAATTTCACACTTGATTGTAAATTTTTGCCTTAGTCTGATTCATTCAAAATATTTTCAGTCATTCTGATCCATTGTTGCGGGTTTGTAATTTTACTTTTTTCGTTTCAGTAAATTGTTGGATGATGTAGGATGTGTATCCTATAGTATGTGCGTTTTGGTGCAGTGGATATCGGCTCGGAACTAGAAATCGGGGAGCCGAGTTCGAATACCAGTTGAATTCATTGTATTCACTTACGCGCAAATACCCTGGGGAAATGTATTAATCCGTCTCTTTCTTCCAGTTATGGGTTAAATAACAGGACAGATTGGGTTCTATAGCTTTGGCTGGCAACCAGTCTATTGCAGAAAGTATTGGCAACCTAATCTTCCGCCCAGTCAGTCATGTCTCTTTCGAGACATGATCGCCCAAGCGTGTTTCACGTATGGCACTTAACTGACTGATCCTATAGCATCTTTTCTACTCTCATTTCCTCACGTTGTACATCGCCCAAAAGATAAAGTTAAAAGTAGTGTTAATTAATTTGAAGAAAACATTTTAAGCCGAAGAACAATATATCTCCGTAAATTAAATAATGAATGAAGTTGAGAAACTTTTGTGGTTTACTCATAACGATTTACACTTGACGATGTTTGGAGGGTTCCACTAACAAGAAGTTATGATAACAACAACCAAGATTAAAAAAACATTCCAAACATAAAATAGAAATGTATTGAAAAGTTTGTAAATTTTTCGTTTTTTCTGGCTTGTAATCAATTCCTGAAATCAATTCCTGAAATCTGTTTCTTTATGTCAAGCATTCTTCTGATCGCAACACGTGTCTCTTGTTCGCTTCAACATTCACCGTTCTGCCTCGTTATGCACTTTTTTATATCCTCACTGATAACGAAAATTAACATATGTAAAAAAAACAAAGACTCTTGCGAGACTCTTTCTGACTCTACGATTTATCTGTTTTATATGTGTAACCCGTGAAGCAATCATTTTTTTATTTTGGGTCCGTTTGCATGCCAGACACGTTCGTTTTTTTTTCGTTCTGGGCGTAAGTCATTTGCTCTTGTGTTGTATTGACCGTTGCGAAAAAAGTGAGCAACTCTGGAGCTCTTGGCCCTCTACGCCAGTTTACTACAAGAAAAAAAAAAACAATTATGAGAGTTTAATAAAACAAGGTACCTCCAAAAAATCACTGAAAATCAGCATAGTCTAAAACAAAGGCCCCAAACTAAATAAAAACAAAGTTTTCTCGGCAAAATGTTTATGCTATCATTTAAAGGTTACATCAAACTATTTTTTAATTATTTTAAAAATTTTTTTTAATTCTTTCTAACAGGTTTATTTTGTGGTAGAATATCTTTTTTCTCTCGTCAGTGTAAGTGCGAGGCATAAATTGACGTTAAAGTTTATTACGTCAAAACGTAATATTACGCAAAGGCATTTTTTAATTGTGAAAGACATTAATTTGAAAATTCTTGCAAAAAGAAAATAATGGTCGGATATTGATGAAAATTTCAAGACTTATTCATGACTAAAATCAGTTTTGAAATAATTATTTTTAGAAAATATAGGAAAAACATTTTTTTTAACATACGTTACCTACCCCAAAAATTAATTTCCAGAAATTTCGAAAAATGCAACTAGGTCTCAACATATAGATAATTTTAATTAAATTCATGAGTCATTGGCGAATGCTAATCAACTGTGTTGTTTTTCTTCAGAAACTTTCCCATTATTAGAAAATCTGTTCTGAATTGCAAAAATAATAATGCAATAAAACTATGCTATTTTTTATTTGGATAAATTTCTAATTGCTTTTACAAACATAAAATAAAATGATACCATTGTCTGAATAAAAACAATTTCCATTGATAATAATTTTTTACATAGATTGTTTTCATTTTTATTATTTTTTTATTAAGTAGTTTCTCAAATTTTCAAAAATCTTAAAAATTTCCTCCTCAGAGTTCTCTCAGATTTTTTAAAATTAATTTGTGTCAAATATATTTACTAATCGAAAAATCTAAACAGTTTCTTTAAATAAAGGTGGTCATATTTTGTTAAATAATTAAAACATTTTAATTTTCTGCATGTTGATTACCCGTTTTTTGTTTATACGAGTGGCCGTACGCGATCTTTATCATTAAAAGGTCACGTGATTCAAGGGTTTTTTCCCTTACATGGAAAAAATATCCGGGCGGATGTGAAGAAGGACACTACCGCTACCTTTAAATTTGTTGTTTTTCAATTTTTTTTTTTTTACCTTTTAACCGCAGTCTTATTGATTATTACATAAAGTTTCCGATTATCAAAAAAATTTTGAAAAATTTCAATATTAAAAAAAATTGGGGGGAACTCAATTTCTCTCACAACGTTATATTAAATCGATCCTTCATTTTAGAACCAGTCGCGTTGGGGTCGGTCTGTTTTGTTTTTTGGGGGGGAACGAATTGTTGCTCTTGTTTTTGTCTTTTTTCAAGTTTTCTTTAGTTCGCACGATGGCATCTTGCACGGAAACTTCAATAATGGCTTTATTCAAATATTTTGCAAAGGATTCAGTTGTTGAACATGCGCAGACAGAAACGTTAATTGCACAGGATCGATTTACTGTAAGGTTGTATGAAAAACTAAGCCCCCCCCCCCCCCCACTAAAATTGTTTAAATATTGAAATTTTTCCAAATTTTCTTTGTCAATTTAGGGGTTAATCGATAAGATTGCAATGAAAAAGTAAAACGAATTGATAATCAACAAATTTACAAGTGGTGGTAATGTCGTAGCGGCGAGTGTTTCCAAAATGGAGAATTAATTTACTATAACGTTGTATGAAAAACTGAGGGCCTCCCCCCGTAAAATTGGTTAAATATTTAAATATTTCCCAAATTTTTTCGTCCGTCGGAGAGTTTAGGGTGTACTTGATTAGATTGCACTCAAAAAATTAAAAGAAAAAATTGAAAAACAACAAATTTAACGGTAGTGGTAGTCTCTTTCAGGTCCGCCAAATCCGTGTATTAAACTTCAAATTCATTTTCCATACTTGTGGCCTGCTATTGTAAATCATCAGTTGTCACATCTGATAAGGTGTTGACAGCTGTGATAACAAGGTTACCGTAATTGAGAAACGTTCTTTTGAAAAATTTCAAGCAGTAAGCATGCAAATCTTGTTTCAAGGTAACTTCAGGTAAGTTTAAATTCGTTAATATAAAATAATGTGTCAGAGAGATGTATTTTATTATTGTAAGATTTTTTTAAAGCCTAGAATTGGCTACTGTTTACAATCGATGAAAAATGGCGGAAATTTTCAAATTAAAAATAAAAAAATTAACCTGAATTCTTTTTTATTCCGATCAATATAATTTCGGTTTGAAATGTACCAGGGTATTTTGCTTACTGTAATTAGTAAATTTAATCTCTTGGCTTTTAATTAAAACTAAAATTATAGCTTCAAGAAAACTTTTTATTTTTTAAAATTTAATTTAAATTGAGGTATCGAAAATAAAGTGGAGGTACCTAAATAAAACGGACTTTCTATAAAATAAATTATGATGATGATTATTGAATTTGCAAATAAAAAAGAAACTAGTTTCGTGTATTTGGCAATCAGGTGGCACGTAATATTAATTCACCAGCATTTTCCTCCTTATTGTATTTGTTTTTGAAATTCTAATTAAATTTGTTTTTTTTATCAGATATTTATATTTTGTTATTATTTGAAGAAGTTTTCGCTAATTTATCAGTTGCTTGCAGTTTTACTTTGCATTGTTTCTAGAGTTTATTACATTGTTTCACTTCAGAACTCGAGTTTCACTGTCGTGTGCAAGTGATTTGTAGGGATCCACCTCTTCACACGCAACTATGGATTAATTCCTAAGAATTCTATCAGTAAAATCATTACTTTCTCAATAATATTCTCTCAATTTACAAATATTTTATGGTTTTAAATAAGCAGCAAAATGTTGATAAAACGTAAAAAACAAAACTAAAATGATGGAAAATAATTCCAAACCTTGGAAATTATTCAAAATTCAAAAGTGAAGTAAAAATAATTTCATGCATAAGTGATTTTCTTTCGTATTCATATTAGGCATTTGCAATGAAAATGGTATTCACGGATACTTTCTTATTTTCAAATATTATTCTAATATTTATAAAAAATGGTATAACGTATAATATGACCTTATTCGTATATACAGGCATGATAATAACTTAGAATGGAAAAACTTCGTACTAATTTAAATGAGATAAGAAAAAGTTTAAAAATTAAAAGAGCAAAGGTCGACAAGGCGTTGATAATAGTCATTTGAATTATTCTCAAATTATAAAATTCAATGTATCAGTCGTCGCTAGAGTTCAACAATGTAATTAAGCGAAATCTTATCTACTTTATTGTTTTCGGCTATGTCTGATTACGCCTTATGTTTCTGAAATGAAGATACGATAATTATTTTAGTGACGTTGTATCTATCTCTTGTTCATACACAAAAAGTGGCTGTTATATAAGTTCATCAATGTGTATGGCTTCTAAAATCAATTCATATATAACACAACACCCTTATTGCAACTGTGTAAACATTTATTTAAAAAAATGAAACCTATATATATATATATATATATATATATTATTCATAAATTATCACATGGGTATGTTACAATATCACTACAAAAGTAGCCATTTTGTTTCGACACTTTTGTGTCTAGTCAATTGATGTGATTGTTCTGAAATGAATGGTTTAAAAGTCTGAATACGAGCATGACCCCTTTAATCAGGGAGGTATTATTGTATATACAGTGTGGACCAATCAGAGTAAAGCAACTTCTAATTTTGAAAATATGCGGGCAGGCCTAATGTTAATTTTGGTGGGTATTGTTATTTAGATTTGATTAAAGTGAGATCATTATTATCAATTAATACTTATATCTGCTTTGTTCTTGTTGCTAAAATTATAATATAATAATAGTATACGAACATGTATGTATTTTACACTGACTACGCGCACACAGACACATATACGCACGCCACGACCGTGACATATAAATCTTCAGATGAACTAGATAGATAAGGCAATGTTCATGCAATTGATACTCTTTAGCCAGGTCAACGAGTCAAAAGAAAACATCACACCACACTGAGGTGAGATACATATACAAGCAGACTTATGTTATTGGACAACCGGGGCCCTAACTGGAGTACTCACACGTATACACACGGACACACGTACAGCGGTTAGGATACACAAACACACACATACATGCACGCATATATACATACATGCACACGCACTTACACACATATATACATATATATATACAAATACACATACACACATGCACACACACACACACACACACACACACACACACACATATATATATATATATATATACATATATACACATATATATATATATATATATATATATACGTGTATGTGTATGTGGGTGTATGCCTATATATGTATATAGGCATACACCCACATACACATACATGTATACACATATACACGCACTCGCACATGTATACGTGCACATACATGCACACACGCACATGTACATACACTCATATACACCATCAAATGAGGAGATACGGATGACAAAAGAAGTAAACAGTATAGCTGATGTAGAAAATCTAAGAGTGACTCGTGTGTCACGGAGAAAGAAATTCACAATTGAAGTTGCATTTAAAGTTTTTGTGATTGTAGCCGTCAGGGAAGAAATCATTGGGAAGGGATTTCCACAGGAGGGAAGTGCGATAAAAGAAACTTATAGAATAGAACTGGCGGCTACACCTGCCTATTTTCAAGGCCAAATTGTTGGACATACTTACCATTCATGTTGCTCGTGTAAATTGATGTGAACGTGACATATTTTCATAAAGCTCGTCAGAGCAGAAACTGTGAAAATACTTGTAGAAAAGACAGAGGGAAGCCACATTCCCAGATCAAATCAGGATCAAATACACTGCAGATCCTTCTAAAATTCTCTTGAGAACCCCATGATAAACGGCAGAAGTACCTGGCTAAATATGGCAACAGAATTCTATGCATAGACGAATGGTAGATTTATAAATGTGCAAGATGGAATCTGAAATACATGCTGTCCTTTTGTTTAAGACTCGAGTTCATTACAAACAGAAACAGCATCACCTGATCTAGCTTAAAATTTCAATTACATAAGCTTTTTAAAATTATTTATATTCTGTTTCGGATATAATCTGTGTACTCAGGAACATTCGTATTGTCTTAAACTGAAGCCATTTCTGTTGACACAACCGCAGAAGGACACATACACCGGGAGACATATATTTATATATATGATAGAATAAATAAAGAACGGTTAAGTATATATAATATATTATATTTAAATATACTGCCTCCATCCACCGTGCGCCCATAGCTGAGAGATAGGATCTATACTATAAATATAGCACTCCTTAAAACTATATTTATTCATTCATATATATATATATATATATATATATATATATGATATAAAAGGCGTTTTAATATATACCATATTCATGGGTTAAGCTACTTAATATCAGGGAAAAATTGTTTGTAAATGTCTAAGTGGACATTGTGTGTCAACACCGAGCAGCTAATGTATAGCCATGTGTATGTGTGTTTAAAACTGTATAAAAAATCAATAAATCGATGTATTATCACTAAAATCTTAATTCTCTGTCATGATAGGAACACAAAAATGTTAAAATCGAACTTCCACATGAGCTTTTATTGAACAAACAACCGTAATGTTTTGAAAAAGCACACAATTGTTAATTGTTGTATCATCTATAAATTAAGGATCACAGAAAAGAAACTGATTCACAATTTTTTTATCCTAAAAATTAATATTAAAAATTTAAAATTATAACTGTTAGCCAATAAAACTTCTGAGTTTATTGAATTTGTCTTTTAATTTCATGTGAACCGATTTTTCCATGGAATAATATGATTGACGGAGTGGGGCAGAGAAAAGATACTAATTTAAAAATTATTGAGAGCGACAAGAGACAGAGCCAAGTGGAAATCCGTGATCTTGAAGGGACACGGCGTATGAAGAAGAAGAAGAAGAAGAAGAAGAAGAAGAAGAAGAAGAATAATTAATAATCTCGCCTTCGGTGTAACTTTGAGAATAATATAAATAATACTGAATTTTCAAAAATCAACAAAAAAAATTATTATGTGTTAGATTCCGTTTTGTCGAATATCTTTCGATGTTAAAGTCATTGCTTAGCAAGTTTTTCAAGCTATTAAGAAAATACGCGGCGACAGACAAACAAAAGCATGACGTATTTCGGGTTAAATTTGTAGTTGCGCTCATATTCGATGTCTTCCTACGCCTACATAATAGAACGTAGATTTTGGTTTCTCACGTGACAATCTCGCGCATTGATTTTACGTTATTTATTTAATTCGTGTTGAAAAAAAATGTATGAATTTTGTTTGCGAATAATTTTTTAACTTATTTCTTCTCAGCTTAAAAGAAAAAAAAATCCTATAAGAAATAATAAAATTATCTAAATTTGTCGAACTTTGTAAGAATTCTATACCTTTGCCTCACTTTCAGACACGTTTTGCTTTTACTAAGTTGTTAACGTGTGACTTTCCGAACACATCTATATTTATATACATTATGGACATGTACCGACATCTATCAGACATGTTTTGAATCAGAATCAGAATTAACATCAGTTACTCTTGGTGTGACTACTCATCGCGAATTATCGGACTGGAAGAGTGTATGATAATTCGTATCGGTTAGATGAACCATTTTTTTTATGAAATTATCTGTACACTAGGTATCTCTAATATTGTAGTATCTGGTACGTATCGAGAGTCGTTTTTGGAAGTCAATACTATTGGAGCAACTGACAATTGATTTTTAATATCGTGTCCAGAAGTGTATCCGTTTCAAATCACTGCCACATTCAATGCAGGAGATACGTAAGTCATACCTAGGGGGTCAGCTTAACCTGACTTATTTTCCTTATGATATGAGCGCAAAAACTCACCGGGATGCCACTGTTCACAGCATAAAGCCAGATACGGTTACCTTCCTTAGATTCGGTATTAAACTCACTGGTTGCGAGAGGACCGACAACATGTGGCAGGTTCATATAATTTTTCGGTGCCGTTAATTGTGTACAGATCATAAGGGGATTTTATCGTAGACACCTCGATTTTACGCTTTACGGTGTGTGGTTCACGTGACATGGAATGGATTCGCTAGTCCCTCTACCAAATACCTGTTGACTGTGACTGCTTTGCTGCAATGCATCGTCAATGTTAGCATCCTTTCATGGACGTAATATATTCCAGAAAAATATGGTGCAAAAATATCTAAGAGATTTTGACATCTGTAACGACAGCATAGTTCAAGTAATTCTGATCACATACGGAATAGACCCAGACTCGTTGTTGTACTGGATCGGATTAAATCTTTACTACAGGGTTTACCAGTGTATATAATTATGTATGTATGTATGTATGTATGTATATATGTATGTATGTATATATGTATGTATGTATGTATGTATTAATTAGTTCTTTATATTACTGATTTTGTAAAAGAATATTATATTAAACGCTCAATTGAAATAATGAAGAATTTTAATACATTTCGTTCAGGACAAAGATTTATTTATTTTAAAAATTTCATCATCGTATTTATATACACTTACCTATGCATTTCTTCTTTATTGCTTTCTTATGATAATAATTTGTGACATTATTAGGACAGTCATGCGATAATATTCAGAGTACCGAGAATATTTTGACATTTAATCAGTTCGAGGAAAGTAGGTGTTACAGTTCAGAAGCTTAAGATTGAAATCTCACTTAACTCATTCCTGTCTCGCTTACTTCCGATATAGCTGTCTAAATTTAAAGATCAAACGAGATATGATACTTAAACATGCTCCGAAGATTTCACTTTGAATCGTTCAATGATTTCCCAATTATTCAAACGAGAGTGATTCAATTGCTGAATCGTTGCAGCCTGAAATCTTTTTTTCAGTTTAAATTAGAGTGTATTTTTCTTTGGATAATGTTGCTAAAACAAGCGTAGATCTTTATTTATATTGTTCTTTTTTAAATAAAAATATTGCCGGAAATTAGACCAAATGAAAAGAACAACCTCGAATCTAAAATTATAAAAAAAGCAACAATTTTTTACTCTTAAAAAAGACACGCAATTGACTTTCGCAGGTGCTTTATGATCAATTCACGTTAGAAATCGATATTCGCTATCAGATTCAGATTAAGGCTCTTCTGCTTAATGCCTAACATAATATTAACTGGTCTGTATCAATTTTGTTACATTTTAAAATTGGATTTTGTCAAGACTGATGCAATACAGTGGAGAATACTGCCCGTTTCAATATCTTTTGAAACAAATTCTGACAAATTGATCACCATAAATAGTGCTAATAATATTAATGCGATGAAATACATTTGTTTGAAAATGATCTACAAGGTCGTAAGATTCAAGATCTTCAGATACATTGTAGACGTAGGAAGTACCTCGATAAAAAATTTTAAAAAATTCAAATTTATTCGAAGTGTTTCAATCATGAATTTCTTGAGTGTTGAATATCTTGCATTCAATTACGCGCAAATACCTTTGGAAAAGTTATTAATCCGTCTCTCCCCTTCAGTTATGGGTTAAATAGAAGGACAGATTGGGTTCTATAGCCTTGGCTGGCAACCAGTTTACCGCAGAAAGCAATGGCAACCTACCGCGGGATAATATTCTGCCCAGTTTTTCGAGACATGATCACCCAAGCGTGTATCACGTATGGCATTTAACTGACTGACTGAATATAATAGTTGGAAACATAATTAAGGCTTCTACTCGGCATGAAGTAGGGGATCAGTTTTATATAGTTATTAAGTAATAAACTGATCCCCCACTAATTACTACTTAAATACATATCGTCCCCTTCTAGCTACGGGTCAAATAACAGGACAGATTGTGTTCAATAGCCTTGGCTGGCAACCAGTCTACCGCAGAAAGCAATGGCAACCTATTGCGGGATAATCTTCTGCCCAGTCAGTCATGTCTCGTTCGACACATGATCACCCAAAACGTGTATCACGCATTGTAATTAATTAACTGAGCAGTAGAAGTCGTAGTAGCAGTAGTAGTAGTATTAATAGTAGTAGTAGTAGTAGTAGTGGTAAGAAAAAATGTTTGTATGAATCCAAACTGTTTGCAAAAATCAACAATTGATAAATAAACGATCCTGGAAATTTTCAAGAAAAATATGTAAAATTTGGATAAGTTAAACTAAATCCTTTCATTGTGTCCATCACTTGAATCCTTAAGATATTAGAAATGTAAAAGGTTTCGTCAATCCTAGTAAGTTTCATTAAATATAGCATGCATCTCTGAAAAACTTGTAATGGGTTATCTAGTTGAATTTTTCGTCGGTATCAGAAGTTCATAGTACCGATTAACCCACAATAAATATCACAGAAAGCGTTTAAATGATTAAGGGTCAATGTTTTATTGACGCACTTGGGTATGCTTACTCGGATTTATGACTGAGACAGTCCACCTCGAATGAACACGACGTTGAGAGAGGTTGACTACTTCCTTTTCAAGCAGCGCTACAAAACACGTCAAAATCAAATGATTTGGAGTACTCAAGAGGAAGAACATCTCATTTCCGGAAGTGAGTTACAAACTTTTGATATAAAGGGAAATCCTTTGTTTAATTTCCCTTTGCATTATGGGAAAATAAAATTATTTATGTTTTTATTACTAGTTTATTATTTATTTAATTTATTTTCAATCTCGCACAAACTACTTCATACTTTAATCATACCAAAGTAACTGCCACTTTCAATTGCTTTAAAATGCGACGAGAAATCTTTCAGTGACACTTACTGTCAAGCCTTCTGTTCAGTCAGACTTTAATTCTACTTTCGCATGGACTAATCATTAATAACTCTGCTCACAAAATAAACAAGAACATATTTAATCAACTATTCTACATAGATGATGATAAATCTTTTGTGAAAGTCGACAATGAATTGGAAGGTCTCTTAATATGTTTCAGCGATGACATCGGTATGAATTTCGGATGAGATTAATGTGCAAAATAACATCAAGAAAAGAGAATATATACAAACAACACGCTCAGTAGATCCAAATTTTATTACGACGATTTTGGAACCGGAACAAGAAAACTAAAAATAGCCAAGAATCAGTAAATGCGATAGAATACACTATGCCTAAATGAAAAACGGTAAGAAAATAATATTACCGTACGTCTGGTGTTAAATAACTAGTTGAATTCACAAAACAAAATATCAACCATAAGAATATAACTCTCACTGTGATCTAATACGATTTCAAAATCTTTAATTGCACCATAAATAAAATCAAGCGAGTGAATTTCAGAAAGAGAACGCTTTTCACTTGCCACCGCATACATTATTTTAAAGCCAATATTGACGTCTCTATTTGTCCGAATCCGAAGGAGGATGAGGATTATTTTAACAAGAAATGTTTTACAAAACAACAGTTTCAAAGATACCTGGATACGACAGAAGAATGAATGACGATCTGTATCAACGAACATGAAAGAAATTAGAAAACATATTGACTAATAAAAGAAGCCAATAAATTCCAAAAGGAATTTCACTTGGATGATGGAAAGAAAATAAACTGTAATACATATACTGCAGAGACCAAAACTTTTATTAATTTCAAAGCAGAAACCGTTGAAAATAAAATACAGACCAATTCGTCACCTGATAAGGATTTTGGATTTGAGTTTTGTTTAACAGCATATCAACCTATGTGGGTTATTTAATGCCGAAAAGGTAGAGTTTAAAGATATTTTTTTAATGTTTGGTTATAGTAAGAAAGTTGATTTAGCCAGATTTTTACGAAAAAAAAATTATTTTAAAAACTGAAGATGTCTTCTAGTTTCGTATTCAAAAATGTATTGCTGGTAAATTTTTTCCTTCAAAAATGTACGATGGCAATATTTTTTTTCCTTCAAAAATGTACGAGGGCAATCAGTCAGCTGAGTGCCATACGTGATACACGCTTGGGCGATCATGTCTCGAAAGAGACATGACTGACTGGTCAGAAGATTATCCCGCAGTAGGTTGCCATTGCTTTCTGCGGTAGACTGGTTGCCGACTAAGGCTATAGAACCCAATCTGTCCTATTATTTAACCCATAACTGGAAGGAAGTTGCAGATTAATACCTTCTTTTTTTTTTTTTTAAATCATATCAACCCGAGCAAGGCGGTAACACCAATGATGTGCAAGGAGCTACATAAGAGTGAAAAGATTGGAAAAGAGAAAGCCGGAAACCACATCCTAAACAGGAAACAAGGGATGAGCCTCTTCACCCGTTCAATGAACGTGGGTCGAGTGTGAACCGGGCGATAGTTTAGTCTATCTACTCCAATTGAAAGAAAAAAAAAAGAGGAAAAGAATGGAAATGAGTAAAAGGTTGGAAAAGAGAAAGCCGGAAAACACATCATAAACAGGAAACAAGGGATGAGCCTCTTCACCCATTCAATAGACGAGGGTATTTCCAAGGGTATTTGCGCGTAAGTGAATGCAATGAATTCGGCTGGAATTCGAACTCGGCTCCCTGATTTCTTGTTCCGAGCCGATATCCAATGCACCACAAACGAGGGCAATAACATTCTTAAAAATAAATTATTGTTGGTAATATTTTTCATTCGAAAGTGTATATTTTTCTATAAAAGTATTTATATATATATTATATTTCTACAAAATTATTTTCATACTTTCATAGTGTTTTGATCCCAGTTTGGGTGTTAGCTATTTACCCATAGTAGAGACCCTAACAGGTGCTACCACTCCGGGTCAGAGTAGACCTGGGTAACAGCAGCAATTAAGAGGTGGTTCCATGCTCCTTACAACCTCCGAATCAGAGGCCTTGCTGCTGGAAGCAGTTTACCGTCATACCCAGGACCGGATAACAAGGAGGAGAACTATGCTTAACACTGAACAATGCAATCACATTTTCTGAAAAAGATATCTTGGTTATTCAAGTAATTTCTATACTAATTTAGTGAATTCGGAAAAATAGAGGAAAAACATTGGAAGAAAACTGAAGAAATCGTAGTGTATAAATTTAAGAAATTTTCATTCCATCTATAAGTTAAATAGCGAGACAGATTGCGTTTTATTGATTTTCTTTTTAAATCACATCACCTCGAGCAAGGCGGCAACGCCACTGATGTGCAGGGGGCTACGTAAGAGTGAAAAGATTGGGAGAGAGAAAGAAAGCCGGAAACCACATCCTAAACAGGAAACAAAGGATGAGCCTCTTCACCCGTTCAATAGACGTGGGTGGAGTGTGAACCGGGCGATAGTTTAGTATATCTACTCCAATGCTTGGTAACTAGTCTATCTCAGAAAGTAATGGTTAACTTCTTCTTCTATGTACCCTATCTCTTCAGGACGTAGGTGATCATGACTTTCCACGTTTCCCTATCCCTGGTGGCTCTGAGCACACCTTCTCTTGTTACACTCTTGTTACACTATGCAATGCTCTGCCCAGTCAAGCATGACACATTCGAGACATGATCGCGTGTATCACGTATGACACTTAATTGATTGTCTAACGAATTGGCTCAAAATAAATTGTGAGGGTGAATTTAGACGCGTGATGGAAGTTTGTTCAATCCAGGAATCTCTGTGAGTTCTTTAAACAGAAATAGGTTTACGGTCAGTCATTGGACATTTTTGTGAAAGCTGAAGAATGAATTTGAAGTCACTTGATACCGATCGTCATCCTATTTAATAATCATACAAATACACTTTAGTTATTAAGACAAATATACTCACGGCAGGAGAGAATTTCGAGAAAAATACAACGACATGAATATTTTCCAACAATGGCTTCTATTTTTTATTTTCCTTCATATTTATTTCTGTTCGTCGCTGGAAATGTTTTCACGGAATCTATTTTTTATTTTGTTTATATTGATTGCCATAAAGAATAGGAAGATGCTTTGGCAGGCTTAATTGAAATAAGAGCGCGGATCTTAAGGAAAATGCATTTCGGTTAGCTTCTTAGAGAATTAATACGTTTAATATTTAATGTAGGAAAATGATTCTTTCGTTCTGAGATAAAATATTTATTTATAAATGGAGACAAACAGCATCGACGAGGAAAGAAATAATAAAAATATACGTGAAGCGAAATTTAAACAACAGTATGACAGTAAATACCTAAAATGAGAAATGATAGAAGAATGCGATTCATTTGCTTGCATCTTAAGTCGACTGCCTTTCCCTAGATTAAAAGGTGGATTAGGAGATTTAATCCGACTTTGTCAGTCTGCGCATCTTAATTAATCTTAAACCCACTAGAAATCCCTACGTTTCGGTATATATGCTGAAAGCAAAATTTATACGTCGTCGTCTGTTTAAATTTTAACATTTTCAGAAGAATTATATCATACACGGATTATGGTTGAAATAAATCAAAAGAAAAATAATTTCCAATATTGTATTAATGCGTTCTTTACTCAAAATTTAGTATATAAAAATGACTATTAATCAGTTTATTGTTTTCAAAACTTTTTTTATTTTCCTTTATGGATGAAACTGTAAAAAAAGAAAATAAAGAATATATGTTGAGCTTTAAGTATTCTATTGATATCTACATGCTATACAAATCAAAACACATACTCCTCTAGAAGTTTTAGGTATTTTATTTTACAACATTTGGATTAGAAGTGTTACATATATTTCTATGTTATGTTGGAAAATTTAACGGCATATTTTTATTCATATTTTGTATGTTCATTTCCAATAGATGTATATGTAAATAAATACAAAATACTAGGTTGGTCCAAAAGTTCGTAAACACTTGCAAAAAATTAAAATTTTACTCGCCAAGTAATCTAAGGTTACCAGAAAACACTTGCAAAAGATTTAAATTTTACTCACAAAAAACAAGGAAAATTATTGCTCAAAATAAAGACCATCATATCCCAGGACTTTCTGCCATAAATCTGCAAGCTTTCGGATCTGGTCAAAGTACCATTCAGCCGGCTTCGAATCAACGAATTCTGGACACGCTTCCTCGAATTCATCAAACGAGTCGAATCGGTGGCCCTTCAGAAAGTGTTGCATTAAACGTAATGTGATGGAACACAGTCAGGATTGTAGACTGGATGTAGCAAAATCTCAATGCCGTCCAGCTCTTTAAATTTGTCTTTTGGTCTTGCTGGTTGTGTTTGGCTTGGCATTGTTCTGCTGCATCAAACGAACAACATGACTTTCTTGCCGAATCGATCTTGTTTAAGAAGCGACAGAGTCTTTGCCATTTCTGAAACCATCGCTTGTCTTGATTGTGCTAGACCCATTTTTCGTCGTATGTCACAATGCGCTTCCAAAAACGCTCGTCCAATGGACTGCTGAGCAATTGACAGCAAATTTCTAGTCTGTTGGCTTGTGCTTCGGTGAGTTTGGAACTTGATGCGGCCTTTTGTTAACGAAATTGCTTCAAATGTCGGGGAATTCTTGATTTGCCAACTCCAAGATCATCAGCCAATTCTCAAGCGCTCGATGAAGATGCAATGTCCAACCTGGTTTGCAAGTCTCGATCATCAAGCTTTAACGGCCGCCCGTACGAGGTTTATCTTCAAGTCTCAAGTTGCCAGAATCGAAACGCTTGTACTACTTTGAGATCGCCGCCTATGCATATGTTCCTTCACCTTCGGCAGCACAAATCTCTTCTACAGCTTTTCTGGTTGAAGACCTCACTTCCAGCAGTAACGAATCAAATCTCTCAGGTTGATTTTATCAGTTGCCATCTGGAATACAAAGAGGAAGATCACTGTTACAATATAAACGCAAAATTGCATAAAAATTCAATTTCTCGCAAGTGTTTAAGAACTTTTAAAACAACCTAGTACGTTTATAAGCTTATAAATTTATAAGCTTATATATATATATATATATATATATACATATATATATATATATATATATATATATATATATAAAGTGTGTACGTAAATTTATAAATGTATTTTGTATTTATTTATATATATGTTGTGCGTGTGTAATCATCTTGTCCTTGAAATGGCGTAATTTTTATCTAAATTTCTCTAATATTCAATCTGGTAGTGAAAATACATAAATTAGAACATATAAATGGGGCGCCTACTCAAAAACAAATATCCACTAAAACTAACATTTATTTTTATAAAGCATTATGTCACTCTTGTTTTGATATTTTTCCTTTTATATATATATATATATATATATATATATATATATATATATATATATATATATATATATATATTTGAACATTGAAATATAATTAACATTTAAATAATGAAATTGAAAAGCTTAATACGATACTAAAACGTACCCTCTTTGAAACTGAATATATTCAAGAACAATAACAATAATCAACCTAAGTACATAAATTGCTGATACAAAACACCGACAAATAATCACCAAAAATCTCTGTAACTTATACCTTTGAAATATCTTACTTCTCAATGACAAGGAAATGTACATAAGACTCTCCAGTCATGCATTAACAGATGATCAGATGGAATTCCTAAATCTAGGACCAAATTGTTATCTTTAACCGAAATGTACCCTTCTCACAAAAAAGGAATGAAATTGAAATTCTACACTAGTCAATACGCCAAGTGGAAAAAGACAAATTAATAAAACTCCACCCAAATCTCAAACATCTCCTCAGAGCTGAAGATCTAAAAAAACGTTCTCTACGTAACATCCAATATGAGCTTATCCAAAAAAAATAAACCTCCCAATTATTGATGTTCTTGCAGATTCTAGTAATTTTACTTTCATTAATTCAGTATATAAAAAACTCACGAGCAAAAGTTCTTCTCACCTTAAATATATTAGTAAATGTTTTCTTCGATACAAATTTGGCGTTATTAAAAATTTCCTTACGAGATCGTAAAAGAATTTATGTTACCAACAGCTTTTTTTTTAAGTACTACCCAATTTGCAACAAACGCTTTTCAACAACGCCTTTCCAAATTATTTACTTGATTATCATTTCTTCGTTACGGAACAAACGGCAACTACAAATATGCCGGCAAAAATGACAACATTTTTTTTAATAAAAATCCAATGAACAAAGAGTACAGACAGGAGGAAACGTCACTTCGCAATATCAACCGAGATTATGCAACACCGACCAATTCAAACAAGAAAATTAAATTAATTATCTATTATAAAATATTCAAAACTACCAACCTCATTATCACATGCAAAATCAAAATTGCGGAGAATCAGCGTGTTTACGAATTTATATGTTCTTTGAAGAACTGAGTTCCTCAAATATTCAAATCCGTAGCCAATTACATTGGCTACACTACCAAAAGATTGACGAGAAGATTAACAGTGCACCTTCCCAGAACACATCCATCCGATCTCATTCAAACTCATATTGATATTTTCCAGGAACTAACCGTGATACCTTCTTCATGTGCTACGTCCTTTCAGGACGTAGGCGAACATGTACTTCCACTTGGGTCTTTCTCTTGTTTTCTCAATAATGTTTCTCTTCGTATCTTTTCTAAACACCGCTCTGACAAGCATTTGCTCAGACCTAATAAGTACGTTTTGCTCTGCTTTCTCCTGTCTTCTTTTCCCTTTATCCGACATGCGAGTATTAAATTTATCATGCCCTCCTCCCACATTATCTGTCCCAAGAATCTCATTTGTCTTTTCCTGATATTAAACATGAGTTTTCTTATTGTTTGCATCCTTTCCAACACCTCGTCGTTATTCAGGTGCTCAGTCCATGGTATCCTCAGCATCCTTCTGTAAAACCACATTTTTGCTGTCTCAAGTCTCTCCATCCTTATTCTATTCAAAATAACAGATATCACATTGCAATCCAGCACTCTTTCTTTGTTTCTAATCAGATTTTTTTTTGTATTTCAGCACATTTGTTATTTTCTGAAATGCAACTTTGGCATTGCTAATGCATGTTTGGATCAACATGTCGCAATTTCCATCCTCTGTTAAAACACTTCCCCGGTATTTGAATTTTTTACTTGTTTTATTTTAGATTCTCCGAGGTTAGTGCCATAGGTGATACACGCTTGAGCGCTGACGTCTCGAAAGAGAGATGTCTGACTGAGAAGAAGATTATCCCGCAGTAGGTTGCCATTGCTTTCTGCGGTAGACTGGTTGCCAGCCAAAGCTATAGAACCCAATCTGTCCCGTTATTTAACCGATAACTGGAGGGAAGAGACGGATTATTACCTTTCCTACAGGTATTTGTGCGTAAATAATTGCAAAGAATAAGGCCACTGGTGGTTGGAAACGGGCTCACAATACACACCAATATATATATATATATATATATATATATATATATATATATATATATATATATTTCTGAGATGAGGTTAGCTTCGCCTGATTTTCTATTTCGTGTTACGGCCTTGTAGTTTTAAGGCCTTGTAGGAATTTATTTTAAAGGGACAGCTAGTTTCTCTTTTATATTTTTACCGCAGCTGCATGAAATATTGTACACACAGTCCTTAAACATGTTCTTTTTTTACTAGAGGTCTTACTAGGAAGAGGTATCTGCAAAGTGTTGACCCTCTTTTGAATATCGTACTGATGTTATATGAATTGCAGATCTTTTGAATTCTTTCCAATGTACTCTTCACATAAGTTAGGAAGCTCGAAGCTGTTTTCTGAGTGTTTTATACCCTTGCACATTTCTATCCACTTATGTTGGAGCAGCTGTCATGTACCCAGGGTAGTTGTTACGTTGCAGAGTACTGCTTATACTGGCCATTTCTGGTTCATATATCTCCGACTTGAGTGTCATGTTGTAAGCAGCGGATGATATCATTCTTTAAACTGCATTTTGTGGTGGGAGTTGTATTTGAGATATTGCCCACTGAATGTTGACTTGCGATATTCGAATGACTTAAACCTGTTCTCTGTTCGAAATGTTATTATATCCAGGAACTCTAATTTGTCTTTCTTTACATTTTTTATTGTAAACTTTATCAATGTTTCATTGAATTCAAGTGGTTCACTAGTAGCTGGACATGTTTCTGGTGTGGCCGGAATATGAAGGTGTCATCAACATATATCAGCCATAGAGCTGACTTTAGTGATGTGGATTCTAATGTTACCTTTTCAAAGTATTTCATGAATATATTACTTTGTCCCTTATAACCGGTAGTGCCCCAACTCTGGGGAACATATGCGCTACATTCAGACTCACTATCTGATAATATTTGATATTAAAGTTTTTGATTAGTTCTTCGAAGTGAGCGGAGTTCTTGACATGTGAAGGTGAGTTTTCTTTTAATGAAAAGTTTTATGCAAAAGGAAGCGATTCAGAGGATGGCACACTAAGCATTGGCTGCTAACAATTGGCCTGAGCGGAATTATCGTCTTTTTTAATTTTGGAGAAGTAGCATTCTTTAACGCTCAGACAACTGCCTGTATGTCTTTAGGTTGGAAATAATTCTTTTTCGTTATTAGAATTTGTCATTGTTGTCATTCTCTTTTCAAAGTTGGATCTTTCTTTGATTAACTGTAGCAAATATTTCTAATGAGTTTTTCCTGCTTATCTGTTTATTCTGTTTTTGCCTATCAGTAAAGTCGCATTACCATTGTCAGCTTTAGTATGATGACAGTCTTCTCTAAGATTTCGATAGCCAGTTTCTGCTCTTTTGCGATGTTGATTTCAGTGGCTTAGCTTTCTCCAGTGTCTGTCACACTTTCCATCTTAGCGCATCTACCTGAGCCTGAGAAATATTCAGGTATATATACTGATTTCAGGCAATGATTTCCAAGTATGTTAGTCGCGAGATTGAGACCCTGATCGAAAAATATTTCGGTACAAAATTTATAATCACACGAAAAAATTTGTGCATACAAATGTCAAAAAGTTGTTTGTGTGACAACAAAGATAATAACAGTATTCCAATCAATGGAAATAATAATAATAATAATAATAATAATAATAATATATATATATATATATATATATATATATATATATATATATGTTGTGGGGTTCTCCCTTTTCATAAGGATGGACTCATTCAGATTATACTTATACTACTGCTATAGAAGTGAGACGAGAGATTACCACGTTTTCACAAAGAGTTAACCGGAGAATACGAGAGTCCAGATAGAGGCTATCAGTCAGTATATAATAGTTCATAGTAGCTCTGTGCGCCACACATCGAGAGATTATTACGCCCTACTCGTCAGCTCCAGACACCGACATACTCAATATACTACGGCTTCACCTCCAGAGAAGTGTACATATACGTTTTACTAACCCATATTCCTGGACTACTAATATTCATTCAAGTCTGTATCCTTACGTCAATACCATTATTTTCTAACTCAATTACTGTTCGTTGTATATTTATTGGTGCGGACCCTATTCTCGCGATTCACAACAATATATATATATATATATATATATATATATATATATACGGTTTCTCGTTGGCTAATTACCAGAGCACACATGATCTGCAGTAGTATGGGGCGTAAAAGGGAATATAGTGTCGGTTAGGATTGGAAGATAATTTTTTCATGAGTAATCATTTCTCGTTTCATATTTTTAGCCAAATGGTATCAATTCTCTTAATTTAAAACAACAGTGATGTCAATTCTAATACGTTAGCAAGGAAAAAAAAACGCCTATAGTAATGGTACATACTATCGAATATAAATTCACTTAAAAACAAAAAGTAATATAAGCATATATTATATAATTGTATTGAATAACTTTGGGTGTTAATAGTTGTGTGATCAACTAAAACAATATTGAGTAATATCTAAACATTAATTCATAGTCACAAATTAAACAGCCTGTCACATTTAATTTCTATTGATGGTTTTATTATTTCTCAAAAGAAAGTTCAAAAGCCACTCAATTTAGATAGTTATGACTAAGGTTCATTTAAGTGCATAAAAGTGAAGTTAAGAACTTCGTAATATAGTGACATGTAGGCCATGTATAATTTGTCCAGAGAGGTGAAATTGTTACGGTCGTATTACACAAGGTAGCATACTTTTAGGAGTTGGTTTAATAAATGAACAATACTTGTGGGGAACTGTCTGAGTGGGACTTCATTCTAACCGAATATGGATGCAATGGCGGTTAGTTCTCCCAGTATATGCGGTGGATCTGAATATCTAAACTTGTGGAAATGCCGTTTAGTTAACATAAAGTCGCGAAAATCTACAATTTTTTTATCTCTGTGAGTAATGTTTTTTTTCTCTCTCTGAGTAATGTTTTAGGGTTTGCGTTGTGATGCAGTGGATATCGACTCGGAACGACAAATCGGTCGTGCCGAGTTCGAATTCCAGTTGAATTCCTTGCATTCATTTACGCACAAATATTCTTGGGAAAGATACTAATCCGTCTCTTCCCTCCAGAATGAGTTCTATTGCCTTGGTCGGTAAGCAGTTACCGCAGAAAGCAATGGCAACCTACTGCGGGATAATCTTCTGCCTAGTCAGTCATGTCTCTTTTGAGACATGATCGGCCAAAGCGTGTATCACGTAATGCTTTGCATGAAGGCTTTAGTTAGTGAGTACTAGTCAGCTCCAGCTCTACAATTAACAAAATTAGCTGTGATTTGATTGTTGTGTGAGATTTGCAATCATTAAAAATATATTAGATATTGATTAGATTTAAAACAGTTCTTGTTAATTACTTAACAGTCCCTGAGCATATATTTTAAGGTAAAATTATTACCAAAAACTTTCTTCATCATATACATTAAAAAAAACCTGTAAAATCAAGCATTAAAATTACATACACGCATATGTCAAGATATATGACAATATCTTGCATTATGACAATAAAATCTTGAATTCCGTAAAATAATCTGAAACCCATCAGTGATATATTTTTCCAATGTATGGATATGTATTAAAGAGAGGAAAAACTAACAACTAATGAACCTCAACTAAATATTCCTGGTCACATATTATGTATTGAGGGGGAAAAATTGGACAGAAGACTGCCCACTGTGTTTCCAAAGTGCTATTTTCGAATGTAAAACTGATGTCTGAATTATTAATGGCGGTTGATCGGCTTCAGCTGATTCTATTCGGAGAGAATGATGGGAAAATTGGGGGATAGAATTAAAATATAAAAAAAGAGGTTAATGGTCTTGAAAGGATGAATATAATGACGATGTTTCATTACCACAGGGTATTTTCCCCGCCAGACGATTGTCGAAATTACATATCAGCCAGTAAAAAATTCAGATTACGGATTTTGTTTGGTTTTATCAATCGATTAATAATTCTCGAGGTTTTCACGTAGTTTTTTTCCTATCTTCTTGTATTGTGCATATCTCGAAAATTTAAGAGGCGTAAGCTCGATTTCAGGCTTTGTGTCAAGGTTTAAATTATACTGCGCCTACTCTTTTATGCGCTAAATTGACTCTGCTCGGCAAATTCACTGTGTTAATAAACATAAACATACACGTATATATATATATATATATATATATATATATATATATATATATTAAATCGAAATAAGTTGCATTTTTATGACATGTATATGTAGAGTCTTTATGCAAATATATATAAGAATTACTTTTTTCTAGACACACACACACACACACACACACACACACACATATATATATATATATATATATATATAAATATTCACATAAGTTATTTTGTCAATACTTCCGCAACATTATAAAAATGCATTATCGTAGTGTGTGTATCAGTATCTTACAAATGAATTCATATATAAACGATATAATATTGTAAACACGAGAGTTGTTTCAGAAAATAATTGAAATAGATTAAACGCTCAAGACTGGATAGTTATAAACTGCATAAGGGAATACCATTTTCTAGTTATGGCATCGACAATAGAAAATAAAAATGATATTTTTTTAGATTTGGTGCTAGATTGATGGTAACATTGGCAGGATATGGTGACACGCATATCCAGAGTATGTCCTGTTTACAAAGGTAAATGGCATTTAAAAAACAAATAATAATAAAAATAATAATGTTAAAAACCAAAAATTCATGGTGTGTTGTTATGGCTCCATTTCTTTTTTATCTCCCCTAACATCCCTAAGGTTACATAGACATCTTCTTCGTGCGTGAGCTGTACTTAACAAGACAAATTTTTGTATATCTCTTAAGCTAGTGTTTCCAGGGATTCTTTCAATGTCTTGTTTTGTTCTATTTTTTATCATTCCTAGTGCATCTACTATCACTGGCACGATTTTTGTTTTCAATTTCCACATTTTTTCTATTTCAATTTCCAGGTCTTTATATTTTGACAGTTTTTCGAATTCCTTTGTTGCCATATTACAATCCGCTGGACAAACCATATCAATTAAAAGGCAGGTATTTTTTCTTTCTGGTTTTTGACAGTAATGTCCGGCCTATTTGCTTGAAGTTTGTTGGCTGTGTAGATGGTGTAACCCCACAGAAAGGTGACATCTTCTATTTCTGTAACCTGTGTTGGGTGATGTTCATACCAGTGTTTGTTTACATATTTTCCATAATGTTTGCACATTGTCCAATGTAAATATTGCTCAACTCTATCTTGGCGATTTTTATATTATTATTATTATTATTATTATTATTATTATTATTATTATTATTATTATATACAGTTAAATGATTTTATTTGATGGACAGGAAAAGTTACTAATAAACAAAAATTAGTGGCGATGATTACCCGGTGAAATACAATTATAAATCTACGCTTATAATAATTGTGAATTTCAAATCATTAATAGAAATCCGAAGGAATCATTTACTTCATCGCATTTAATAATCGTCACAAAATATGTAGAAGAAACCTTAATGAATCTAAATAAATATTAAGACAAAAGGGACATTTTATAAATCATGTATCAAATGAGTTGGTTACCAAATGTAACGAAAATATCTAGAATTTTCACATGAAAATGCGACATTGATGAGAAGAGAAAACGATTTACTACGATGTAAATGTCCGGAGAGTGTGCCTCATTCGTAAGACGATCAACAGTAGATTGCTGAAAAAACAAACAAACATCACATTTAGCACTAATAATCATTACAATTTAACACTATATATATATATATATATATATATATATATATATATATATGTGTCTGTGTGTGTGTGTGTGTGTGTGTGTGTGTGTGTGGAAATTGTGTTAATTGTAATGATGATTAGTGCTAAATCTTATGTTATATATATATATATATATATATATATATATATATATATATATATTCACAATATTTAGGTTTAAAAATGAACTTTTATTAATGAAAAAGCAGTATTATACATTTCATTTTAACTTTAATTGAAAGATAAGGCATTAAATTTACTTTTTCCATGAAGCAAAATAATCAGTAGTGGTATTGATTTGAACTGTAGTTGTAACTTTTTTCTTAAATATTTGATTGTTGGTATTTTTAATTGTCTTTTCATCGCAATTATATTTTCTTTTTTTAAAAACTTTTTTCAAATATAAAATATACTTCATGAAATTTTATTTAAGAATATTAGCTGATTTACAGTATAATCAATTAAGAGGAGTTACATTTGTCTATATTTTTGGAATTATCATCTTTAATCTTTAATGCATTTTGTGTCCTTCTCTAAAATCAGTTGGAAGGAGCTAGAATGTTCGTTGAATTTCATCTTAGGGTCAATATTAAATGGATGCAGTAACTTACAATGACTTAGCGTTTTCTGAGATTTCTCATTGTAGGTATCGACTTTGTGGTCCTGGGTTCTGGGGGGGGGGGCATAGAAAGAAATGTTCTTTCCAAAGCAATCGCATCACAAAGTCAATTATCTTATCTGTGAAGGAAATGTTGAATGAATGTAAACTGTGGTAAGGAATATCTTTCAGGGAGTAATCCACGAAGAATTTATCCATGCTCTGTTGGTGAGAGAAATCTTGAATTCTTCTTCTTCTTCTATGTGCCCTGTCCCTTCAGGACGTAGGCGATCATGGATCTCCACGTCTCTCTATCCCTTGTGGCTCTTAGTATGTTTGCTTCTGTTGCTCCTGGCAACCCCCGTTCCGTCATCCACCTGATCAGACTCTGCAGATATGTTATCCGCTGCCTTCCTCTGTCTCTCCTTCCTTCTATCTGTCCAGTCAGTATCAGGTTCTCCAGGCTCTCCTTCCTCATTGCGTGTCCCAGGAACTTCAGTTGTCTCTTCCTGATGCTCAGCATCAATTTCCTTTTTGTTGCCATTCTTTCTAACACTTCGTCGTTGCTTGTATGCTCAGTCCACGATATCCGTAGCATCATTCTGTAGAACCACATTTCGGCTGCTTCCAGTTTTGTCCTCATTTTCGATGATATTGTCCAGCATTCACAGCCGTACTGAAGAACTGACATCACGTAGCAGTCTAGCACTCTTTTCTTCGTTTCTATTGAGATCTTCCTGTGTGTTAGTATTTTGCTCATCTTCTGGAACGCGTCCTTTGCCATGCCAATTCGCCTTCAGATCTCCGTGTCGCACTTTCCATCTCCTGTTAGAACACTTCCTAGGTACTTAAATTCTTGGACTTGTTTGATTCTGTTATCCCCCACCTGTATTTGTCATTTTGGGTTGTATCTTTTGCTGATGACCATGCACTCAGTTTTCTTAAAGTTTATTTGTAGTCCCTTCTTGTCACTCTCCACTGCTACTTTCTGTATGAGATCTTGCAGTTTCCTTTCCGTGTCCGCAATCAGTACTGTATCGTCCGCGTATCTTATGTTGTTCAGGTTGTGGCCTCCAATAATAAATCCTGGTGTGTCATCTAGGGTCCTCAAAATATTCTCGCTGTATAGGTTGAACAAATCCGGTGAAAAGACACATCCTTGTCTTACGCCTTTCTCTATCTTTGTGTATCTACTGAGGTCGTTACCTGTCCGTATGCAGGCCGTTTGCTGCCAGTAGAGATTCTTGATTATTCTTATATCTTTGCCGAAAATGTCGAGGTTGCCTAAATCCGAGAAAGCTCAACAACGATTATAGGAGCAAGGAACATTTATGTATGTGTTCTTATACAGGCACGCACAAATAAATCAATAGCTTTTACTCTGGACTAAATTTTTAAAAGAAGTATGAATACCATCTGCTCCAGAGCCATATTTTGACAAGTCATTCTCTTGAAACTTTCATGTGTGGAGTTAATTCACACCTTATTAAATGCCTCATTATATGACACAAGAGAGTGTGTTTTTTTGTTGTTTAAAGATATTAATCTCTATTCGTTACTGGGGGCTTTTGACAATGTTCCATGACACTATAAATCAAAGATTAGAACACAGATTGTAAAGACAGTTTCTAAATCGCTAGAATTAATGTAAGCATTCATACTGTAATATCTACCCACAGGATAATTGTGAAATGCGAAACTGGGATAGTTTTCGAGCACTTCGCAAAGGTGACGCACGCTGGGATCACCTCTTCTAGACTGTTACCATCAAGAAATCACCTTCCTGACAAATCGACCATGGTTAGATTCAACCTGATCTTCATCCTCAGAAAGTGAATGTTCTATATATATATATATATATATATATATATTGTCATCCACATACAAGCTTGTTCCTTTGTATCACAGCTCATCAGTGTGGCAAGACGTCTACTATATATAAGTGGTGTATACATATGCCAGTCACCGGAAGAAGTGAATTCATTTCTGAAGAGAGTAGGTCGGAAATCTCAGATGTTGTAGTTGTTTTTAAAATTTTCTAGTCCCGTCTCTCTTTCTCTCTCTCTCTTTCTCTCTCTCTCTCTCTCTTGATATATATATATATATATATATATATATATACTCAAGTTGTCACATTGAATTAGACCCAAGACATAATTAAGGGGGAGAAAAGGTGACACTAACAGAAGGAACCGGAAACTCATTTTTAAAAGGGAACAACGGATAAACATCTAAACTTGTTCGAAAGACCCAGAAGGATTGTGTACCAAACAGTAAGCTTAAATTTGGAAAGAGAAAAATGAATGTTGCATTAATTTTGATATCCAGTTGCTTATATCGGCATAAACAATGAGAACTTACAGTCGAAAAGAAATATCTAATGAACTTTTAAAACGTGTCTGTATTTATAAATTTAAATATTTTGAATTATTTTTCGTTCACTATTTAATCTCCCCATACTATTTCGATTTTATATTAAATGAAAATGTTTATTGATATAGGAAAAAATTGCCAATTTCTTTTGCCCAAATGAAACATTAATAAATATTTGATATTTTTGGTTCGGGGTGATTTTTGTGGTCATTAGAAGTTCTGTGCCTGATCATTTTCAAATTAACAAAAATATAAAATTAACATGTCTGAACTGATAAATACTTCATTGCATGAATTAATCATGTTTCAGACATCTAATTAAACCCACAGAGAAAGCAATCATTAAAGTTAATTAAAATTATTACTCACCACCAATATGAGTTATAATCAAATAAAAACATGGCGAACGAATTTAATCAAAAGCAAACACACATATTCTAAATTTGCTTTAGATCATGATCCATTCCCTAGAGCAAAAAGTCACAGAAGATCGCATTTCGAAATTAAACGACGCAAAGAAAACGTGTTGTGTCAAAAGAATTTTCCAAGAATACAATTTGCATACGAATCTTGATAGTGAAAAGACTACAAAATGGTCACTGCTATATTTGATCTTAAGATCTATTTGGAAGTGACCAATATTTATACATTTGTTACAGCTGTAAAATTAGTTGTGATGTATTGGATCACAGTCTCACTAAGCTAGGTGTAGAAAATGCGTGGTGGAATTGCTACCCCCCACAATCGTTTGAAACATCCATACAGACATATGAATATATATTTTTTTCGTTTTTCTTGTTATTTCACAATGATACAGTAAATATATCACAAATGTCTATAATTACTTTTCTGCATATAATCATATTTTTATTTTCATTAACAAATCGTGATTTTGAAGAACAATAGATCTCCGGAAGATACAAAATATTAATCATTTGAGACTGGTTCATAATTAATTATTAGCAAAATAATTTGATTTAGCGATTTGAAACATTCAATCAAAGCCCGAAAATCTGTCACAAGTCAGAAATATTGTCCGCTAAAATTATCGTGTTTTTTTTCAAACTATCTTCCATTATATTTTTGTAGGAGAGCAGCTAACACCTCTCTCGAGCTCTCAAGAATGGAATGTTCTGTGGACCGAGGTAGATATTAAAACTAACACTAATAGCAGTCTGAATTTCAGACTCATTAACAATCTGAAGAGATTGATTGCGTGCGTCAGTTGTTGACTTGATCCAATTCTCTACCTGAGCGGAGAAGATATAAGACAGGCTTCGCTGACATGTAGATTATTCGTTTGGGGAAAAGCAGAGTAGAATTTTGTCAGAGACTACGGGCTTAGTTTTAACCACGTTAATTGACGTTCTGCACCGTCTACCTCGGGTTTCTGCTCATGTGTGGCGACCATAAATATTTCGGACCATCACTGACAGTGTGAAGAGATCGACTGTGTTCATAAGACGATCACTTTGTTGGACTCACTGCCTTTAGGCGTATAGGAAACCAGACAGAGCTCTGCCGAAGGGCAGAGTCTCGTCTGGGGTAAAGCAGACTAGAATTTATGTTCGGGCCTACGGTCTTGGTTTTACTCACATTAATTAGCCCTGTACGGCATCTATCTCAGGCTTCTGCCCAAGTGGGGAGAGCGTAAATAATACGGAATGTCATTGACAGTTTGAGAAATCTGACTCCGTTAGTTGTTCACTTTATCAGACTCTCTGGCTTCGGGTGAAGAGAAAACCGGCGAGGTTCTGCTGATGGGTGCAAACTCGTCTGGGAAAAAGCAGTCAAGAATTTCTGTCCGAGTTTACGGGTTCGGAGTTCCCACATTGTGCCGAATCTACCTCGGGCATCTGCCTATATGGGGAAGTGGTTGATACCTTAAGACCGTCATTGATACTCTGAGATCGACTGCGTGCCATTGTCGTTACTTTGTTAGACTCTCTTATTCACGAAGAGAGGAACCCAGACAAGATTTCGCTGAATGTTAGAGTATCGTCAGGAAAAAAGCAGAAAATAATTTTTGTCCTGGATTATAGGCTCAGTTTTAACCACATTAGTTGGCTTAGTGACGCATCTCCGTCAGGCTTCTGCCCAGGTGGCGAGACCATAAATGAATTGAATTATCATTGACAGACAGAATGGAATGACTGCATGAAGCGGTCGTTCACTTTGTCAGACTCTCAGCCTTCGTGCGGAGAAGAAACCAGTCGGGGCTCCGCGGAAGTGTAGAGTCTCATCTTCGGAGAAGCAGACAAGAATTTTGTCCGATTTTACGGGCTAGGTTTTCTCCACATTAATTAACCCTGCCTGCTTCTACCTAGATATTCTGTCCACGTGACTGAGCCGTAAATAATTTAGTGTGTCATTGATATTTTGTGGGGATCAACTACGTAGGTCGGTCGATCACTTAGCCGGACTCTCTGCCTTCAGGCTGATAGGAACCCAGTCTGGTCTTCGCCGAAGTGTAGAATCTCGTCTGGAAAGAAGCAGACAATAAGTTTTATCCAAGGTCAAGGAGTCAGTTTTAACCATAATAACTGGCCTTGTGCTGCATTTACATCGAGCTTCTGCCCAGGTGTGGAGGCCGTATATAATTTAGAATGTCATTGACATTTTGTGGGGATCGTGGGGATCGTCTACGTGGATCAGTTAATCTCTTAGTCGGACTCTCTGCTTTCGGGCGGAAAGGAACCCAGACGAGTCTCCATCGAAGGACAGAGTCTCGTCTGGAGAAAAGAAGATAAGGACTTTTGTCCGAGTTTACCGTCTCAGTGTTTCCACTGAAATGGCTTTGTACCGCATCTACTTCGGGCATCTGCATATGTGGTGAGATGGTTGATATTTTCGGACTGTCATTGACGATTACTATCGGGCTGAGATCTCTAAGACTTTAACGACTTAACTTCTCTTCTCTTCTACTGTGTTTTTTTTTTGTCATAATTGTATAAATATATCTTAACACGGATATTTTACTGCAGATACTCAACACATATCTTATGCGTATCGTCCTGCCACTTCGGTGATACAACGATTTTAATAACGAGGAAAATATTAATATGAACCAGTTTATTTTACTGAAATTTTTCGAGAAAGATATTGCATTTTATTATTTATTATTTATTTAATGCATGTATTCAGATATTTCATTAATTTTTATCTCATTCTGTTTCTTCAAATTACGATATGCGATGTACGTTTTGGTGCAGCGGATATCGACTCGGAACGACAAATCGGGGTGCCGAGTTCAAATTCCAGTTGGATTCCTTGCATTCACTTATGCACAAATACCCTTGGGAAAGGTATTAATCCGTTTCTTCTCTCCAGTTATATGTTAAATAATAGGACAGATTGGGTCCTATAGCCTTGGCTGGTAAGCAGTCTACCGCAGAAAGTAATGACAACCTACTGCGGGATAATCTTAAGCCCAGTCACTCATGTCTCTTTCGAGACATGATCGCCCAAACCTGTATGACGTAGGCACTTAACTGACTGACTAAATATAATAGTTGGAAACATGATTAAGGCTTCTACTAGGCATAAATTGAGGGATCAGTTTTATATCGTTATGAAGTAATAAACTGATACCCCACTAATTACTACTTATTAATATAATGCATGTCTTCCTCCACCTATGAGTCAAATAACAGGACAAATTGGGTTCTATATCCTTGGCTGGCAATCAGTCTAACGCATAAAGTAATGGCAACCTACTGCGGGATAATCCTTTACCATGTCAGTCATGTCTCGAAAGAGACATGATCGACAAAAGCGTGTCTCGCGTATGGTACTTAACTGACTGATTGAAATATTTCATTAATTTTTTTCTCATTCTATTTCTTCAAATTACGATATGGTGAGTGTCATAAGATGGACAAAATCTGCTGCACATATAAACATAATGAAAACCTCATTTTTCCGTAAAAATAAATCGAAGATTAGCAATGATTTACAGACATTAAAATTTCTCGTCTCTTTCGTTACTTATTTAAAGATATGTTCGATGGCGTTAAGTGTTCTGATGAGTAACCAAGTGAAAATATTGATAGTAAATTGATTTGGTTTTAATAGCAAAATTATCGATTTTATTATGTGAATATTTTTGGATGTAAAGCCACACAAATTTAGACATCTTAATGAAAAATTACTTCTTCGTGTGATAAATTTATTTATTCACTCATCAATGACTGTTTATGTTTACGCTATATTTACGCTATATTTATTTTTGCATCTTATCTCTTCGAATATTACGTAGAAATACCGTTGAGAGGTGTTTGCAAAACAAATCAATTAATAGCGGATTGTGCGACATCAATATATTGAAGAAAATCATCATTTATTCTATTCAATGCATCTGAATAGCTTTAAACAATTTATGTAAAGTAATGTGAAATAATAATAAAAGATATGAATTTAAAATAAGCTTCTCTTCTCCCGTTAAACGCATGATTTTTTTGTAGAAATATAAAAAAAAAGGTTATTTGTGGGTTTAACTTTGCAATATGAAAGACATAAATTTTATTTAATATCATAATTTTTTCCTTGGCCGTACATCGATATGAATTTTTCTCATAAATTGCCGTAAGTTTGTTAATTTTTTGTTATATTCTTGTCCTTTCTACTTTCACAGTCATTGATAAGACTTTGGAGCAAGCAGTAGAGGGTGGGGCTAGATATATTCGACCAGCTTTCGGCATTTTCAGATTGATGCAATTAAAATTTAAGCAGTAGGACAATGAAAGATTATTATTGGAATCGTTTGAATTAACAAGCTATCTTTTGTCCCATTTAACGACAGTCATGAGGTGGTTTTTGAACTTGTTGACATGATCAGCCTTATTATCGAAGCAGAAAAAGTGAGTTCGATCTTCACTTGGTACCCTATATTTTTGGCCTTATGCCACATCTAAGCGGCGCTTAGTAAATCAACTATCAAAGCAGAAGTAGATAGTTGTTTCATTCATCAGCGTAGACGCCAAATTGACAGCTGATGTCATTGGGAAGCTCGTTAATGAAAAATAAAAACAGCGTTTGAAAAAGAATGGATTCCTGTGAGACATCTTATTTAATCAGATATATTTACCAAAATTACACAAAGCTATCTTGCAATACTAAAAAGTAAATCCATTCATAAAATCGAAATTTTCTTCAACAAACGCTTCCAGAGGGTTTCGGTATCTCTTGCAACTATTCTCGGGAGTCTCATTGTTTAAATTAGTGAATGCTAACCATAATCATTGCCTTCAGTTAGTTTTTGATGTTTCAAGAAATTTTGTTGGTCTCTCTCTCAAATGCTGCTTACACATAATTATCAATGTTTTGCAGTCTGGAGAGTAAGGTGTCTAGATGTAAAGAGGAATGTGGTCGGAAAAATTGTCTCCTGCTTGTTTTGCATGGTGCAAAGTCATTTTGCCAGACATAGGATTGTTCAGTCGCCACCCTCTTGACCAAAGGCACTACTACCTTCTCAAGGAATTAATGTTGGTTTTCGTGTTTAGTCTGAGCTTTTGTCAGAAACATGAAAGCAGGCATATCGTCGACATCACTAGAGTTTGCTCCAATCTCTCTCATGAGCAAAATTAGACATATCCAACACTTTCCTAATCTTCTGAACTCTCCTAAGATGGACACTCAACAACCCAGATTTTCATATTAGAGATTCCAGCGCGAATGCCAATCAGTAGAACATGCCACTTTTAAATTTCCTGTGGATTGAATTGTATCACGTGTTGTTCTTTTCCCTACAGACACTGCCCAATTGACCCTGCAATAATATACAATCTCCAAAGTAAAAAATAAACAATGAGTATGCGTGAAGTTACAAATATATTTTATCGAGAATTTATTCATTGCACATAGCATATATATATATATATATATATATATATATATATATAGATAGATAGATAGATAGATAGATAGATAGATAGATACATAAATAGATACGTTTTAACAAATCGCCACAACTACCCCAAGACACGAAATATTTCAAGAAAAAAGGGGGGATCATTTTCACTACTAATACAAGATACAAAGTGTCAACGTTTAAAATATGTTATGTACCTTTCGACCGACACTTCTTCAGAACACCAATTGTCTGTAAATATTAAAATTGAGAAGCCAACAAGAAAAAAATTATTAGCAAATGAATTGAAATATAAGATTAAATTACTGTGGAAATATTTCCTTCATTCGGTAAAGCCTTCTCCAAAGAGGGCCAATTCATGTTTCAAATTTAGTTGTATGCACAGGGCAGGTCTAGGCATATTAATAATAGCAGACTGTACATTATATCTATATGAAATCTGTTCCGTGCTCTGTACAATACATAGGAGGAAGTCTGGAGAATAATTTCTCTTACATGCAAGCGAAATTAATCGATGCGGAGGCATGAGTTAATATATAAAAAGAACCTTGAATATTTATCATTAATTAAATTTTAGAACATGTATAAACAAATCGCCACTACCACACCAAGAAGCGATGCATTTTAAGAAAAAAAAAGAGGGATCAATTTTTACAAATAAGACGAGATACAAAGTGTCAATGTTTAAAATATGTTATGTACCTTTCGACCGACACTACTTCAGAACAACAATCGTCGGTAAATATTAAAACTGAGTAGCCAATATATTTTTTAAATAGTAACTGGATTTAAAATGTAATACTAAAGCAGGCGAAGAACATTATCTTTCACGAAATAATGGCTTCACCAAAGAGGATCAATATATATATATATATATATATATATATATATATATATATATATATGGTGTATGGGTAGGTATTTGAAGGATATCACAATGCGTTTAGTATAATAAAAGAAAGTAAAGAAAATGTTGGCATTATCTATTTATTATTCGTTAATATTTCGAGATCAGAATCTCATCTTCAGAATGATAGGAGTGCTTGATTTCACGCCCGTCCGCTGAGGGACCGAGCCTTTAAAGTAAATTAATAGCCAACACTTTTTTATCTTCCTTTATTATACTAAACTCATTGTCATACACTTTAAATAACTACCCATTCACCTTATGCACAAAATGCTTCAAGCAAATTACAAAACTCTCCGATAGATAGATAGATAGATAGATAGATAGATAGATAGATAGATAGATAGATAGATAGATAGATAGAATGGGATAGATGAGACGTAGCTAAATATGGAGACAGTGTGTATACGAGTAAACCTGAAATTGGATATTTTGTACAATATGATCTTTTCTTTTTTCACCTAAACCTAAGAGCATTTCTTCTTTCTCATTCGATAAATATCAATTTGTACGAGACGAAGAAATGTTACTTTCGAAAATAGCATGTCACAGCAACAAGCTTAAATTCCAGCCAGGTCAATCTACTGCGTCCACACGCCTCGTCATGATACTAAATTATTGAGCTGACTCGAAATAAAAGAAACTTTAATAATTTCTCCCCCGCAAAAGTTCTCCTTGTCATTTTCGGAGAAATTTTTATTATTTCTAACGTAATCTTTATTTTTTCCAAAATGTTTTCTTCTTTTTTTTTCTTAATTTTTTGCATTCATGGCGGAAATTGGTCGTCTGTGACACACAACCAGACGTTTGTCATTTTTAGTTTTCGAAATGGGACATCGTCGACCGGACAAACTGAAAATCATTTCTTTTAGACAGTAGAAAATTATTGCTTAAAAAGCACGCTTATATAATAAACCCAAAATATATATCGGAATAAAAAAATATATAGTCATATGCAGACAGATCTGTTTCGCTGTATAACAGCTCATCATTACGGATAGAAATCTGATTGCTTTTAACCCAGGACCGAATTGGTGTCAGTCGGCGATTCTACCTCTGAGAAGTTCGGTAGAAGGAAGCAGACTTTTAGCGTATGATGTATCATACGCCAGTAACTAGAGTGCTCTAATTCATTACTGAATGAGCGATGCGTAGTGGCTAGAGTAGCTAGAGTTTTCTGAAAGTCTACTATTCTTCCAGAGTGCTCAACCAGGGTGTGATATATATATATATAATGAGATTTCTCACTTTACATATGTGTTTACTTTTGTTAGTGTTGTGTGCATGAAATCAACTGTGGGTGCGTTTCTCGATAGTGGTTGTCCTGTATAAAGCAGATATAGCCTTTAATCTTTTCTGGTGCTCCTCGTATTGACCTGACTAACAAAAAGGATTTACGCCGATTGCCTTATGTTAATTTTTGTGATGTTATATGACAGATGGTTGTCAGTAAAAATGTCAGAATAAGAAGATATACTTCATCAATAAACTCTCTCACACACACACACACACACATACACAAACATATATATATATATATATATATATATATATATATATATATAAATATGTATATATAGTTTTTGGTTGTGATGATTTTTAGCGCCATGATTGTTGTTTTTTCAGTAGTTTGTTGATAAAAGTAATTTTGACAAGCAGGGTTCTTTTATACTAAAGTCTTCGATGTGAGGATGCAGATAGAGCGTTGATAATTCTAGTGCAAATAATTTGTTATTTTAACTGAGTAGGTTCATGCTGACTTCGAGGTTTTGTTTGGATATCTTTATGATACCTTCACTCAGGGAAAGTAACCCAGGCTAGATGAGTGATGGCACATTAACTGTGCTCCCATGAAATTTGCATTCGGCATGAACCTGTTCAGTTAAAGTGGCAAAGTCTTTACACACTATATATATATATATATATATATATATACAGAGAGAGAGAGAGAGAGAGAGAGAGAGAGAGAGAGAGAGAGAGATTGTTACTGGTCAAACCAGCAGACGGTAGATAAAAATGAGCTCAATACACAATCAAAATAAATAAACTAATATGCAGAGCTGAACAGATGTCAAAGAATCGAGTACACACAACTTACTTGCTACGTAAGATTCAATCACAACGGTCTTTATATATATATATATATATATATATATATATATATATATATATATATATATATATATGTAGAATTTGTCACCTTAACTTGGCAGGTTTATGTCAACTTCTTCTGATGCTTGTAGTTTCCATCCTATCTAACACCAAATCATTGCTAACATCCTCGATCTATGATATCCGCAAAACTCTTTTGTAGAACCTCATTTCAATTTCTTCACTTTTTCCTACATCTTTGATGAAATTGTCCAGCATGCACTGTTATATTGAAGAACTGACACGGCATAGCAATCCAGTACTCTCTTCTTAAATATTCCTATCTTTTAATACTCCACTCAACATCTGGAACGCGTCCTTTGCCATACCAATTCGCCTTCAGATCTATGTGTCACTCTTTCCGTCTACTGTTAGAACACTTCCTAGGTATTTAATTATTTGTACCTGCTTGATTTTATAATCTTCCACCTGTAATTGGCATTTTAGGTTGATCTTTTTGCTGATGACCATGCATTCGGTTCTCTTGCAGCTTATTTGTAGTCTTTTTTTTTTGTCACTCTCTTCAGCTAACTTCTGTAGGAGGTCTTGTAGTTCTCTTTCCGTGTCTGCTCTCAGCACTCTGTCATCTGCGTACCTTATGTTGTTAAAATTGTGGCGTCCGATGACAAATCCTGGCATAACATCTAGGGTCCTATATATTTTATTATTTACTCAAATATAAATTAAATCAATTAAGAATGTTTTTAGCCACGATCAAAAGATTACAATAACACAATCGTAAAATATTTCCTGTTTGTTACATTTTATCATCAATAAAAAACATACATTTTGTTAGATTCACAAAATTCTACCGAATTTTGAACGGAGGTATACAGCGTTTTTCTAAGCGCAGTCACCTAATTTTTATTATAGTCACAATGTTCTATATGTTTTCACCCGGATTCTTTTAAGCATCTTTCTTATTTTCAAACCTGCTGCGGATTTATAATCCCAAGCGTAGAAACTGAAATAAGATACGAAAGTAATTATCATTCAGTATTGAATGAGAACATGCTAAATCAACGTGATTGTATAACATGTTCATTTCAAAGTTCCAAGAATGTTAAAATTATGGCAGAAGACAACAGAAAAATTTAAAGGAAAAACGACCGGTATTTTTTTTATGTAGCACCCAAAATTACTCCGTAGCTACTGCATAGCATGGTCAGAATAATGCCATGTCTGCGAAACTTGCTCTTCACTAGAATTTTAAAAATTTGTTATTCCCACACGAAGAAATACATACACATATCTATCGACCTCGCACCAAGCGAAAAGTTTTATCCATAAACAATGTGTCCATTTATGTAGTTTAAATTTTATTTAATGATTTACACTAGTGAGCAAAGTATGTAATGATGCCATTTCTGACAATAGGTAAGGAAAGAAATGAGCATATAACAGAAATCAAAGGAGATAATAATAATAATAATAATAATAATAAGATGTAACCATTCTATGGGATTACACCATCTACACAGACAGAAAAATTGAAGCAAACAGGCCAGACATTATTGTTAAAAACCAGAAGGAGAAAACTTGTCTATTAATTGATATGGCTTGTCCAGCGGATTGTAACATAGCAATCAAGGAATTTCAAAAAGTGTCAAAATATAAAGACCTGGAAATTGAAATAGAAAAAATGTGGAAATTGAAAACAAGAGTTGTGCCAGTGATAGTAGGTGCACTTGGAATGATAAAAAATGGAACAAAACAACACATTGAAAGAATCCCTGGAAACACCAGCTTAAGAGATATACACAAAATTGTCTTATTAAGTACAGCCCACACACTAAGGAAAACTTTATCTATGTAATGCTGGGGATGATAGGGAAGATAGAAAAACATGAAATGGAGCCATAACAACACGCCACTACCTGCCTTAGGTCTCCCTGAAGACTTGGTTGGTAGTGAGACCAAAGCAGAAATCGAAATATGATGAAAAATGAAATAATAATAATAATAAAGAAATTTATCAGTACTCTCTCCCCCTCCAAAAAATGGAAGAAATTATACAGTTCTGGGAAAAAATGGGCTTTCCCTAAAGAACATAACAAAAAGGCAGACTGGATTGCCAAGATATAGAACGAATGAAAAATAAACCAGAAAAAACACGGGCTGGAATCACAGAAGTAGATGTTAAATGTGCACTAAAAAAAGCACACAATTCGAAGTTTCCAGGAATACATAAAATTCCTAACTTTTGGCTATAATATTTAAACACAGCACATAAAAACTAGCCAAAGAACTTCAAGAAATGGTTAACGATCCCACTAATATTCCTGCATGGAAGAGCAAAGCAATTACATTTCTTCTACCCAAGAATAGTGATACAAATAACAAGGAAATCTACAGTTTAATTACATACCTTCCGACAATATACAAACTATTAACAGTTATTTAAACAAAACAGAAATAGTTATTCTTGGAAAGAAATGACATGCTACAGCTTGAACAAAAAGGGTGCAAATGTGGTTGCTACGGATGTAATATCCAATTACTTATTAACAGGATGATCCTGGAAAACTTCTAAAATGCAAAGAAAAATCTTAGTACTACATGGATAGATTATCGTAAGACATTCGATAGTGTACCACATTCCTGGATCTTCAAGACTTTAAATATATACAATATATCACACGTCGTCATCAATTTCATCAAACAATGTATGTCGATATGGAAAACAAAGCTTTACCTCAATCATATAAATAAAACCTATAAGTCTAGTGAAGTAAACTTCAAAAAAGGTATATTTCAAGTGATTCTTTGTATCCCTTACTAGTTTGCATATCGTTAATAGCATTAACCAGACAGAATGTGGTTAAAAATAGCTCAAAAGGAAATAAGCCATCTATTTTACAGGGATGGCTTCAATTGAATGCTAAGAGTGATAATGAGCTGAAAGGTCTTCTGCAAACTGTAAAATGCTTCAGCGAAAATATTAAAACGTAATTCAATTTGAATAAATGTGATAATAGTACAAGTTTACGAGGATCTCTACCACAAACATCCTCAGTTATCTTAGACCCTGCTGTTACAATAAAAGATTTAGCGCTAGAAGAAGCTTATAGATACTTAGGTGTAAATGAGAGTGAAAAAATTAACCATGAAAAATGACAGAAATAGTGCGTAAAGGGTACTATATAAGGCTACAACTGATATTAAAAATTGAATTGAATTCTCAGAACAGAAATATGACCATTAATAACCTTGCTATCCCAGTTTACCAATATAGTTTCAACAGCTTGACCTGGACTCTAAACGACATCAGACGAATGGATTCTAAAATAAGAAATCTGCTTTATGAAGCATAAGATGTATCATCCAAAGGCTGATATAGACCGTCTATACATACCCCGTAAAGAAGGTGGAAGAGCTCTTATTCAGCTAGAATTGTCATACAATACAACAACTATTGGCTTACTAACATACATAGAAACAAGAAAAGACTGGATGCTACAATTAGTCAAACAACATGAAAACAGGAAAAAATATTCAATAATGAAAGAAGGCAGTAAATATAAACAAGATTTATTTTTAATAGATTCTGTAGAAAAAGCAAATCAGAAGCCAAGAACCAACTACTGCGGCAAAAATATGAAAAATAAAGCCAAGGTTAAAGCTCTTGAACAGATGAAACAACGCTGGCAAGACAACCCTCTGCATGGCCAAAATCCAGAACGTGCCTATAAATCCAATGTTGATAAAGTTAATACTCATCGATGGTTACAGGCATATTGATTAAAGTCAGAGACTGAAGGTTTTATTCTGGTAGCACAAGACCAAAGTCATTCTCTAGGAACTTTCAGGCAAATATTATACATAATAATGTGGATCCAAAATGCAGGTTCTGTGATAAATACCAAGAAACAATAGACCACCTAATCTCAGGCTGTTCTGTGCTTGCCCCAAATGAATATAAAAATCGTCAAGATAGAGTGGGGTAATATTTACACTGGACAATGTGCAAATACTATGGAAAATCTGTAAACAAACACTGGTATGAACATCACCCAGCTCCGGTCACAGAAATAGATGTCACCATTCTATGAAATTACACCATCTACAGAGACAGAAAAATTGAAGCGAATAGGCCGGACATTATTGTTAAAAACCAGAAAGAAAAAAATTGTCAAATAATTGATATGGCTCGTCCAGCGCATTGTAACATAGCAACCATCGAACTCGAAAGACTGTCAAAGAGCTGTCAAAACCTGGAAATTAAAAAAAGAAAATTCGTGTAAATTGAAGACAAGAATTGTGCCAGTGATAGTAGGTGCACTTGGAATGATAAAAAATGGAACAGAACAACACATTGAAAGAATCCCTGGAAACACCAGCTTAAGAGATTTATAAAAGATTGTCTTGTTAAATACAGCCTACGCTAAGGAGACCTTTGTCTAGAGATTTTAGAGGAGATAGAAAAAACATGAAATGGAGACATAACAACACATCACGACCTACCTTAGGTCTTCCTGCAGACTTGATAGGTAATGCGACCATAGCAGAAATGGAAAGATTATGATAAATGACAACATTAAAAAATTATCTAAATATGAAGACCTGGGCAGTGACATAGAAAATAAAATAGAAATTGAAAACAAAAATAGTTTCAGTGACATTAGGTGCGTTTGGAATGATAAAAAAGAAGTAAACAACATTTTCAAAGGATCCCTATAAATTCCAGCGAAAGCATTATGCAAAAACAGTTCTTGATGAGTACAGCCCACACACTACAAACGTTGTCCGTGTAACGCTTGCGATGAAACTGGAGATAGGGAAAAAAAGGAAATACCGTACCAACTCAACATTATTTGCATTAGAACTTTTCGCAAACTAAGCATGTTGTGTGACCATAGTGAATTCGAAATATGGGGGGGAAATGATAATTATAATAATAATAATAATAATAATAATAATAATAATAATAATAAAACAAAACATAACCTCCGAACTATTAAACTCTACAATGCAGCACTGAAATCAATACTGGATGAAGACCCTCATACAAATCTTAACGAAGTAATATATGCCTCAGCAACAGCAGCAACAAAAAAATTGAATATCAAAATAAAAGCAAGGCAGTCTCGCAGACGTGAAGATCCACCTTGGAAAAGAAAAATAGAAAAAGAAATCGAACAACTTAGAAGCGAACTATCAGTACTGGATGAACTGAGTAGAGGAATAAATGTAAGAACTAGGAAAAGCAGAAGAGCCGAAGGAAAATATAACATCAGGAATGTAAATGATGTTTTATCAAATAAAGAAAAATAAAGCAAAAAATCCAACTGAAGGCTCAAAGAATAAGACGCTATGAAAAAAGAGCAAGATTTTACAGACAAAACAAGATTTTTCAGACTGATACAAAGATATTTTACAGGGAAATAGGTAAAAAAAGAATTGAAGTGAAAGTACGCCCCAGAATGGAAGAAGTCACACAGTTCTGGGAAAAGATATGGGCTTGCCCGAAAGAACTTAGCAAGGAAGTACATTAGATTACGCAAGAGATAGAACGAATGAAAAATAAACCCGAACAGACATGGTCTGGAATTACAGAAGATGATGTTAAATTTGCACTAAAAAAAGCACACAATTGGAAATTCCCAGGTATAGATAAAATTCCTAACTTTTGGCTATATTATTTAAATGCAGCACATAAAAAACTAGCCAAAGAACTTCAAGAAATGGTTGAAAATCCCACTAAAATTCCTGCATGGATGACCAAAGGAATTACATTTCTTCTACCCAAGAATGGTGACACAAACAACCCGAAAAACTACAGACCAATTACATGTCTTCCGACAACATATAAACTATTAACATCTATTTTAACAAAACAGACACATTTATTCTTAGAAAGAAATGACATGATACCGCTTGAACAAAAAGGGTGCAAACGTGGCTGTTATAGTTGTAAAGACCAATTGCTAATTAACAAAATGATCCTGGAAAACTGCTACAGTACAAAGAAAAATCTTAGTACTGCCTGGATAGATTATCGAAAGGCATTCGATAGTGTGCCACATTACTGGATTTTAAAGACTTTAAAAATATACAAGATATCGCCCGTCATCATCAATTTCATCAAACAGTGCATGTCTATATGGAAAACAACCCTTTACCTCAATCATATAAATGGAACCTATAAGTCTGATGAAATAAACATCAAAAGAGGTATATTTCAAGGTGATTCTTTATCTCCCTTACTATTCTGCATATCATTAATAGCACTAACCAGTCAACTTAATAAGACAGAATGTGGTTATGAAATAGGCCAAAAGAAAATAAGCCATCTATTTTACATGGATGACTTAAAATTATATGCTAAGAATGATAATGAGCTGGAAGGTCGTCTGCAAACTGTAAAATGCTTCAGCGAAGACATTGGAATGAAATTTAATTTGAATAAATGTGCTAAAGCTACAGTTTTACGTGGATCAATACAAGAAACATCCTCAATTAGCCTAGACCCTGCTGTAACAATAAAAGAATTGAAACCAGAAGAAGCTTATAAATACCTAGGTGTAAATGAGAGCGAAAACATTCACCATAAAAAATGAAAGAAATAGTGCGTAAAGAGTACGATAGAAGGCTACGAATGATATTAAAAACTGAATTAATTTCACAGAACAGAGTTATGGCCATTAATAGACTTGCAATCCCAGTTGTCCAATATAGCTTTAACATCTTAAACTGGACTCTAAACGACATCAGGCGAATGGATGCTAAAACAAGAAAGCTTCTTTCTAAGCATAAGATGCATCATCCAAAGGCTGATGTAGACCGTCTATACATACCCCGAAAAGAAGGTGGAAGAGGTCTTATTCAGCTGGAATTGTCATACAATACAACAACTATTGGCTTACTAACATACATAGAAACAACAAAGGATTGGATGATACAATTAGTAAGGCAACATGAAGAAAGAAAGAAAAAATATTCAATAATAAAAGAAGGCAGTAAATACAAACAAGATTTACAGTTAGTAGATTCTGTAGAAAGCAAAACAGAAGCCAAGAACCAACTACTGCGGCAAAAAATATGAAAATGAAAGCCAAAGATAAAGCTCATGAACAGATGAAACAGCGCTGGCAAGACAAACCTCTGCATGGCCAATATCCAGTACGTGCCAATAAATCCAATGTTGACAAAGTTAATACTCATCGATGGTTACGTGCATCTGGATTAAAGTCTGAAACTGAAGGCTTTATTCTTGCAGCACAAGACCAAAGTCTTTTCACGAGAAACTTTCAGGCAAATATTATGCATAATAATATGGATCCAAAATGCAGGTTTTGTGATTAACACCAAGAAACAATAGACCACCTAATCTCAGGCTGTTCTGTGCTTGCCCCAAATGAATATAAAAATCGCCACGATAGAGTTGGACAATATTTACATTGGGCAATGTGCAAACATTATGGGAAAGCTGTAAACAAACACTGGTATGAACATCACCCAGCACCGGTTACAGAAATAGAAGATGTATCCATTCTATGGGATTACACCATCTACACAGACAGAAAAATTGAAGCAAACAGGCCAGACATTATTGTTAAAAACCAGAAGGAGAAAACTTGTCTATTAATTGATATGGCTTGTCCAGCGGAGGACGTGCGTTGTGGCGCAGTGGATCTCGGCTCGGAACGAGAAATCGGGGAACCGAGTTCGAATTCCAGTTGAATTCCTTGCATTCACTTACGCGCAAATACCCTTGGGAAAGGTATTAATTCGTCTCTTCCTTCCAGTTATGGGTTAAATAACAGGACGGATTGGGTTCTATAGCCTTGGTTGGCAACCAGTCTACCGCAGAAAGCAATGGCAACCTACTGCGGGATAATCTTCTGCCCAGTCAGTCATGTCTCTTTCGAGACATGATCGCCCAAAGCGTGTATCGCGCATGGCACTTAACTGACTGACTGTCCAGCGGATTGTAACATAGCAATCAAGGAATTTCAAAAACTGTCAAAATATAAAGACCTGGAAATTGAAATAGAAAAAATGTGGAAATTGAAAACAAGAGTTGTGCCAGTGATAGTAGGTGCACTTGGAATGATAAAAAATGGAACAAAAGAACACATTGAAAGAATCCCTGGAAACCCCAGCTTAAGAGATATACACAAAATTGTCTTATTAAGTACAGCCCACACACTAAGGAAAACTTTATCTATGTAATGCTGGGGATGATAGGGAAATAGAAAAACATGAAATGGAGCCATAGCAACACGCCACTACCTGCCTTAGGTCTCCCCGCAGACTTGGTTGGTAGTGAGACCAAAGCAAAAATCGAAATATGATGAAAAATGACATAATATTAATAATAAATGTTCTCATGCTAAACCATATATGGTATACATGCTTTTCGAGTTTAACTGATTGAAAATCTTATCATGGTCATCACCAGATTTTGGTGACTTTGGGAGAGCTACAGTAAATATGATTGTTATCATATATTTGCTTGTCGGTTTTCCTGTTAGACTTGACACCTACTGGGCTGACGAATTGGGCATGCTTATAAATGAACTAGAATAGTGGAGAAGCAGTCTCGACTGTTTTTTCGATAATTCAGATAGTCAAATCGACATGGAAATTTCAGGAGATAATGTAAAGAATTTCAATCGGTGAACTCTGCTAACCAACTGGATGGCATTTCTAAATGTGTCCTAACTGGAAGGTTATGTGCTTCAAAATAACCTGATGAAAGTCCCGAATACAGCATTTCAGCTGTCGGCTATGGACTAAATCTCACAAAGCACCGCCGAGTGTGGGCTCTCCACTTTCTCTGGTTAAGACCTACACAAGGCCAGCTTCAACGCTGTTTATGGTCTTTGCGAGGCGCACTCTATACAGCCATTTCGAAGTTGATGGTGTTTATAATAATGTAATCACTATGATCTCGATTGGTTTCGAATAAAGATATGTTCTGATTTATCAAAACGTTGTCTCACCATTTGCACATATTTGGTTATGATGCACGAGCCTGCTAAACACATGGTTGATAGGATATCGTAATGCGTAGTACAGCGTTCACTTTTTGACGTGCAGCTTCTCTAATTTAGTGTTAATAAAAATTTGAAGCAGTGTCAGCTAAACATTGCGAAGTTATAATTATATTAGCATTTTACAACAAAGAAGAAAATCTGAAGATATTTCTTCGCATTCCATTTATCTGTGATATATTGTCAGATGCGCGTAAGATTCCTTCAACATTATCAAAACCTTTTCTGAAGAAAAAGTGTCTAAAAAGAAAGCGTGTGTAGCGGAAGCTATTACTTTTCGAGGAAAGAAAAATATTACACGTTTTCCAATATGGCACATATATATTTTTCATTATTCAAAAGATATATGGTCAATAGAGCAGGGAATCGCTAGTGGCTTTTCTATTAAATCTTTTCTCATCCTTTCGTTTTCGAGGGTATTCGGTTTATATACGACTTCTTCTGCTTTCAGCTTTGCTCTTGAGCTTTCAAGACCTTGTGTTAATGCTGTAGACACGACAAAAGCAATGCGTGTCATCGGTGTACAAATGAAATTACTTTCCTTTTCTGTGAAAGGTAAACATAAGACAAGCATGAAAAGCAGTGGGACTGGTATAGATTTCTATACGAACGAGGAGATAAAAAGGATTTTAGGTGCGTTAAATTTACGGATAAATATTAAATAAAAATATTCGAGAGAAACTTTTTTAATGCAGGATGAAAAACGACGTGACAAATTATAAAGTAAGAGATGAAATATTAAAAAAAGTAGATATGATGTTAGGAAATATTAATACGGCGGACAGAAAGCTCATGCGATGCAGACAAAATAAATGAATGTGTAAAACGAACGGAAGGATTAGCATTATATCGAAATATGATACATGCAGAACAAAATCTGTTGCCTTCAGCAGGTTGAATCCATTAACAGTACAAGAAGTATTAATTTTATGCAATGAAATAATTTCTTTTTAATTAATAGTGTGCGTTGTGGTGCAGTAGATATCGACACGGAAAGACAAATCAAGGTGCCGAGTTCGAATTGCAGTTGTGTTCCTTGCATTCACTTGCGCACCAATACCCTTGGGAAAGGTATTAATCAGTCCCTCCCATTCAGTTATGCGTTAAATAATAGGATAGATTTGATTCTCTAGTCTTGATCGGCAACCAGTCTACCGCAGAAAGCAATGGCAACCTACTGCGGGATAATCTTCTGCTTAGTTAGTCATGTCTCTTTCGAGACATGATCGCTCAAAGCGTGTATCACGTATGGCACTTAACTGACTGAGTGAATATAATGGTTGAAAACATGATTAAGGCTTCTACTTGGTATAAAGTGGGGGATCAATTTTATATTGTTATGGAGTAATAAACTGATCCCACAGTAATTATTACTTAATAATACAATACATCTCTTCCACTCTAGCTATGAGTCAAATAACAGGACAGATTAGGTTCTAAAGCCTTGGCTGGCAACGAGTCTACCGCAGAAAGCAATGGCAACCTACCGTGAGACATGATTACCCAAAGCATGTATCACGTATGGCAATTAACTGACTGACTGATCCTGAAAAGCAACATATCTGAAAAGACTCAATAGGATTACATTAATTTTTCACGAAAGTGAACATGCACTATCGGACGACAGTTCAAAATTTAGAAAGTTTTCTGCAAATAAGTTTAACCACATTCAGATGTGACAATTCTTATTTTCTAACATTAGAATTACAAACATAAATATATTTTCAAAAATCGGTTTTTACTGCGAAACTATAGACCGAATACAAAGTTATATATGCTGTTAAGAAACAGAGAAAAAACAGGAGATTTCTTGTTGAACTCTCAACCACTATTTCTCATCAAACACTTTCTTTTGTAGCAATTTCCACCTGTGGAACTCCTTCCCGATCTCTTTCTTCACTGAATATTAGAAGTAAAAAAATAAATAGGAAGTCAGCTGCCATCTTTTGTTTTCTTCAACATTGTTCGATTTTTGTATTTTCTTCACTTTCACTCTTTATAACTCCCTGCGGTCTAGTGTTTTTGTTATCTTGCTTGGCTAATACTATTGAAAAAGACAGAAACATGTCAGATAGTAATAAAAACGCTGTTCGCCGTTGATTAAAATTAAAATTAAAATTAAAATAAAAGATAAATCAGTTTTGAAATGGATTTTGAAAAATGAATAATATTTAGTGGAGCTTTTATTTTAATTTTAATTTTAAGCTAGCACAATAAATTTAATATTTCTAATACAAAAATAATTTGCTGCATTTCAAAAACTAATTTAAAACCAATTTAAATTGACTTATTTAATTACATGTTTAATAAAGGATTAATTAAAAAGAAACTGTTGCTTTTTATAAAATTAAACGTTGCTTGATTCAATTTGTCGAAGACAAAGTTATATGATTCATTTCTTTTTTTTCAAGAAATAGCTGATTAGCGATTTGGTCAACTTTCATGCAATAGAGATCACTTTATTAAAATATCTTAAAAAAATAAAATAACTATTTCCAAAACATTATTTGAGCAATATTAGAGAATTTAAGCTATAATTAATTTGATTTGAGACAACTATCATTTATTTTCCGTTTAAATTATCGTAGAAATGCATTTTTAACCAAATAGTAGTTGCTTATTGAAGAGGTTCTCGAATTCGACAGTTTGATGATAGATTGATATTTAGCTAATATTTTTCTATGGGGAGTTTTAGGCGTTAAAAATGAATTGAACTAAGGCGCTTACGTCTTCTATATAATTTTTTATTTACACATTAATCCTTAAAATGGATATAATATATTATCCGTAATCTAATATTTTATTGAATTTTAAATATTTTTGACAGTAAATTTACTATAGTTATCGCTCTTATTTTTACATAATGTCTTGTGTGATCTCTCGGATATAGAAAATCTATACGATTCTACAAAAGTATTCAAAGTTCTATACAAAATATTAGTGTCTAATGATTTGTGCTAAACTTTTCAATTTATGATCACTAAATATAGATTTCATTTAATGATAATACATTGTAAAAGGGAGAAATTAAGACAGAATTGTAAAACTTAAAATCATTTTAAAAATAGTAAATTGTTTTAATAGTAGATGTTTTTTGATTCAAACAAAGGAAAACAAATCATGTAAAAATACATTATTCATCGAAAAAATGTTTTTTAGAAAAAATCTTATTTAAAAAAATCTAGTAAAACCGTGTCTAATTTAATAATGTCTTTGATTGCATTTTTTGTATTTTACGTTTCACAGCAGATGAATGACTCTTTAGAAATGTAATGATTTACATTTTCCAAGAAGTGCCTCTTTTAACTAATATAAAAATGGACATGTATGAAAGTTAATTTCTGGAAATTTAATTAATTATGAAAGCATCGGAGGTAATAGACGTAAGCATAAATATTTTTGCCTAGAATTTATTAAAAATAATAATTCACAAACAAATTCAGTTATTTTATAAGTCATTGAAGTTTAATTAAAAGCAGATAATTATTTGATTTTTGTAAGAATTTCTAAATCAATGTGTTTCGCGTAAACAGACTCACATGTACTAATAAATGATGCCACCAATAAGGCCACAAAACAAAATTTCTAACCAAAATTTAGAATGTGCAAGAAAGGGTTATACATTTCATAAAATAACAAAAAACACATTGGTCTTTCATTTTAATAATATCAGACATTTAAGATATTCTGTCTTTATCAAGTTTGGCGCTTTTTCATAATCGTTTGCTCTTTTTTTGAATAATTAAAAGTAATTATTTTATAGCGTTAACAAAATCTGAAATAAATGCAAACTCCAGCAACCAATCAACTTAATGACTCACATAATTAAACTTATCTTTATGATATTAATGAACAAAGTTCGTATTCTGATAAGTATTTTGTGGTTTGATTCAATACAGCTGTGCAAAAATGATATCCTCATGAGCAGAATGCTATCAAAACGAACAATACAAATACAGAAGAATTTATAACTATGCTCATTGACTAAGAAAAAATAAAATAAAATAATGATAATTTGTTTGATAAAATGACTGTAGGCACATCCTTGTAATTGCTAGTCATCAGTAAAAAGAAACAGCTCCGTAATTAGACACACAAATCTTTCTGGATGTAATGCAATGTCTTCAAATTTACAACCAAACACTCTAAATATTCGTATTTTCACGTTGAATGCTAAAATATTTTAAGCTATGTTATACCTATGAATTAAAGGGCTCAATATCAAGAATAGTGTATGTATGTATAAAAGTGTACATTTAAGACACACCCTAGAAGCGACAATCCGTTTTATGTCTAAATAATCGTAAATGGGCAACAAAAAGGAAATTGATGCTGAGCATCAGGAAGAGACAACTGAAGTTCCTGGGACATGCAATGAGGAAGGAGAGCCTGGAGAACCTGATACTGACTGGTCAGATAGAAGGAAGGAGAGACAGAGGAAGGCAGCGGATAACATATCTGCAGAGTCTGATCAGGTGGATGACGGAACGGGGGTTGCCAGGAGCAACAGGAGCAAACATACTAAGAGCCACAAGGGATAGGGAGACGTGGAGATCCATGATCGCCTACGTCCTGAAGGGACAGGGCACATAGAAAAAGAAGAAGAATCGTAAATGACGATTGCGTTCAAACATAAAACACATTGTAACCTCTTGGGGTAGACTTCAATGCCTACTTCATATATATATATATATGTTATTATTGTTGTTGTTGTTGTTGTTTCACCCCAAGCAAGGCAGTTCTGCCACTGGTGCACAGTGAGTTACATAAGAGGTGATTGATGACATAGAGGAATAGGTTACAAGGGGTGTCAGATAATGAATTTCACTGTAAAAAAGTGGAATCTAATCGCTGGTCGAGTAGCTGGACTAAATTCATGCAAAGTGGGAACCAGAGAGCTAAGCTCATCGGCGAAGAAGCCGTGAAAGTATTTGTAGAAAAGACAGTGGGAATCTGTATCATGTTGGTGAGGTGGTGACTGAAGTTGAGTTACCAGGTCGGGATCAATTACATTGCAGATTCTTCATTGGATTTTGTCAAGAACTCCGAAATGAATAGCAGATGTGGCAGTAGTATTCAATGCACTGGCAGTTGGTAGATTTATATGTGTGCAAGATAGATTCTGATGATAAAATCTTGCCCGCTCTATACAGTGAATCGATATTCCTAGCAGTAGATTTAGCTATGGACTCAATGTAGTAATTTCCATTTGGGGTCGGGTGATAGAGTTCAGCGAATAGGTGCAGTATTTTGCTTTCAGGGAGATTTGCCTCACCCATGCTGATGGTGTGAGGGTTTTTTAAGAGCGATTCCCTATGGCAGTTCTATGATACTCTATGATAGCAGCTTCGGTTTGGAAGCAGTAAAATCTACGAGCCATTTCTTACAGTGCACCACATATTGTGGGGTAGCGATATATACATTTTTGTATAGCTATAGTTTAGTAGAAAAGATGTATGAATAAGTGGTAAACGTTCTTCTGTATCGCATTTTTTTTTACGACTTCATTAGGCTCGGTTATTTTTCCGTTGAGGCTAATACGCCTGGGCACCAACGAGAGACGCTTGATATTTTAAATTTAGAAAAAAAAAACATCGAAACACATTACCACAGTGACACTTACACGCACTAAATTTATGGGAATCTATATTCCACCACCAGACAAAGCGGGTGAGGTTGTCATGATGAATAAGAAGTTAGATAAAAAAGCAAGAAAGCAATTTGCTTCATAACGATACTGACACATGAAAAAATAAATAGAAATATAATTAGTGAAGCATAAAACAATCAAAGAGACTTATTTTTCTTTTATGTGGCTTGTCCTTTCAAGACGTAGGAAATCATTGCCTTCCACGTCTCCCTATCCTTGGTGGCTCGTTTTCTCCTGTAACGTCTCGCAGCCCCCGTTCTGTCATCTACCTGCTCAGACCCTTCAGACCTGCTTTTTTCTGTATCTTTTTCTCTCTATCTGGCCTGTTAGTATCAGGTACTCCAAGCCCTCCTTCCTCACTGCATGCAGAACGAACATCATTTGTCTTAAACCACTGGCTCCCGTCTCTCTAGTTCCGTGTCGGTAAAGTAAAGATTATCTGGAGTTAACCAAAGCAAGTCGAAAGATTTGTCTTTGCAAAATGACGAAAATGCAAAGAACATTTCAAGCTTTTGCCTACTGGTAACCAATGCGAATTTTACATTTGCAGACACAGGTTCTTATGCACTTTAGACTAGCTAAAAATCTCTTCAAAGACATTAGGAAACTAATTATAAAATGAAAACAAATCATATTATAGACTCATAGAATATTACCTTAGATGACATGTGTCTATGTATTTTTTGATGTATGGGTATATGTGTGTGTACGTTTCTGTGGGGGAGTGTTACTGTGTATAATTTTGTGTATTTGTGCATGTAGTGGTTAATAAGTATATCTGTGTATGGGTTTTTACTTTATGCTGCAATGTGGAGGTTTTTGCGCATGTATGTACTTAATTTTTAGCATGTGAATTTGCGTGATTATATCTTTTATTGTATTTAAATGTTTCTGCATTAAGATATTAATGTATTTGTCTTAAAGTTATATTACCCTCTACCTCGGCCATCTTATCGTCTGAATTCAGAATTACATGCTTTTAATATATGTAACGTCCATTGACATTTCTTATATTAGCATTGAATGTAACGGATAATTTGACTCATCGCTAAAAACAATAGTTAAAAATGTGTGTTTACACATGTATATATATATATATATATATATATATATATATATATATGTGTGTGTGTGTGTGTGTGTGCATATATAAGGATTTGTGAGTATGTATATTCATAAGTATGTATGTACGCATTTATGCACGTGTCTGTCGCTCTTACCTGTCTCATCTCTGAACAATTTTATAATGCTTTAAATATGATGCTCAGTTAAATTTATAATTTTTAATTCGCAATATCTAACATTTAGAATTTTTTTTTAATTTTTATTTGAAAGTGAAATTAATATTCAGTTAGTCATAGGAATTTCTATTTTAATCAAGCATAAATATTAATACGCAATAAATTGTTTTTTGGGTTTGTTGTCATGTTTCTCTAATTAACATTTACTTGTTTTTGCTTGTTTATTACTGAATACGTACCAAGTTCTCCCATATTAGAGACTCTGTTTAATTTTGAACTCTTAAAGCTCTTCATTTAGCAGTCAGCATGATCAAGTGATAAAAGAAGAAGTTTCGAAACGAAAAAGCTACTTTGCAGTGATGTTATAAGATATTATAATATTATGAATATTTAACAAATATTTAGATCATATCTGATGTGTTCAAGCCGAGCATTGAGGAAAAAACGGCCGTTATACGAGCATAGACGCGACAAAATAATTTTGTAACATGACGGGCCTATGCCATATCTTGCAAAACGAGTGAAAAACTTGCTTAGAAACGTTTAAATGATAAGTTCTACTTCACCTGCTGTATTCATCAGACATTGCCTCGTCCAATTATCACTTGTTCCAATAGGCTGGGTAGCACTTTTATTTTTATTAAGATGTCAAAAATGGTTCGACTTGTGGTTGCCATCCGAATACGTATAGTAGTACAGACGTGGAATTCAAATGCTACCAGAAAGATGGGATACATAGTGGCTAAAGGTGGGGAATATGTCAGAAACATGTTTCTTACTAATGTTTGTAAAAAAACCATTAATTTTCATGAAAAAACAGCAAGAATATATTGAAACTATATATATATATATATATATATATATATATATATATATATATACTATGACATCATCACCGACATTTTTCATAAACACACAGACACCCAACAATACTTCCATTAAAAGAGTCACTACCTTAAATGTTGTCTAAAATCTATCCCCTACTTCCTAGCATGACGAGTTTTCATTATAGCAGCTGACAAAACCCTTCCTAAAATACGCCTAGAGAAACTACGAAAAGATTATATATATGAGTATATCCCACTCCACTAATAAACAAAGGTTTCCAACTGGCAGAAGAAATACTATCAGAATTTTTCCGGAATACAAAAAATAGCATGAAAATATAAAAACAGTCCAGCATAGGTTTCCAAACACAACAAAAACAACACAGATTTATTTTCAAAGATCAAATCACACACAGAATTACTGACCAAAATGATAAAATAAAGGAAATCTTAAATGCAATTAAAATAATTAAAAGTAAACGTCAACACAAAAATTTACAAATCACCTTAACCTCATCAAACTCGAGCAACACACAACGAAGTGGTTCACAAAATGCAGTAAAAAAAGATGTCGAGTATGCAACATAATAAGAGAAGGAAAACACTTCAAGTTCGAAAATATATCTACATTTAAAATAAAATGAAACAAGGCCTGAATAAAAGAGGAGCCCTGCACGGAAGTAACATTAATTTAGCCAATAAAAGGGAATAGATGAATGCAGTAGAAGTAAATTCGAAGTAATGTCTACGAAAATGCAGATTAAGACACTCTCGTAATGCAGCAAGAAATATAAAATAATTACAAGCCTTCCATCAGAAAAACAACATGAAATCCGAAGAGACACACACAGACACACGAAATTCATACGCAATAATAAACATGCTCACATACACACACACACACACTCACACACACTAAATTCAAATTCTATCCCAAAAACAATACAAAGTACTAGATGACTAGTAGAGTAGATCTGAATCAAAATCGCTGAAAACAATTTTAAAGTATAAAAACCAAATCACATTTCGCAAGTTAGTGAAAACATTTTTTAAAGCCAACGAAGGTGATAGGAGAAAATTAACTTGCAAATGTGAAAAAAAAAAGTACTCACGCATATGAAATTTCTGGCCTGCTTACACTTGACTTATCTTATAATACACGATACCGTAGCCATCAGAAATGCAAACGGATCTTGATATGAGAAGTCACAAGTTTATTCGCCTGTAACGTGTAGCGAAACAAACACAGTTATGGACACTTTACATATCATACAAAAAGCCAGGAATAATTATATTAAAAGCAACAATAAATCTACACTTTAAACAAAATGTTCGCGGTTTCTCGCATTTTTTCTTATATATATATATATTTATATGTGTGTGTGTGTGTGTGTGTGTGTGAAGTTCTCTGACAAAAACTAAAAGTGACTAATGATTGTTTGCTTGTACATATGTTTTAAAAGGTGGATAGATCTGCGAACCTTTTGATAGGCCTTTGTAATTACACTCAGACGGACAGAGACAGTCACAAGTCACTTTTATCTTTGCTCAAACGATTCTCTGTACATATTATATTTCAGAATATATGTTATCTTACAATCCTTCCGAGTGAATGCAAATTTTGAGGATTACTGCTATAATCATTTGTTCGATTTCAAATATTTACGTATGTAATTTATCTTTGATACTTTCCCTGGAAAAATAAAAGAAAAATAGCGAAGTAAGCCTGGAATATATCTTTTTGCATGGTTCTAAATTGAGGAGATTTTTAGGATGGTGATTAAAATCCAAATTCACTTTTTCCTGCTGATTTTAAAATCCTGAAAATTTATGAAAAATACCATTTTTTCGAGGATAAATATTTATTTTTAAACACAAAAGCTTCCTTGATTGAAGAATGCCAGGCATAAAAGCGCTGAAACCTGCCAAAAAGAATTTGAGAATATTAATAATTAATTTGAAATAAATTAATCTTACAACAGAAGAGAAACAGATCCTGTTCATTGTATCATGCAATTGGCAAACACAGGTTTAAATGAAAGTTTCAAATCTATTTAATCAATTTTCTGTTTGCTTAAGTTATTCAGTTAGACAAATATTCTTATAATTTTTCGTTTTTCATTTCTTTTAAAAAGATTTTACTTCCTACTTTTACATTATTTTCATCATTTCACCCCAAGATAAAGTTAATAAAATCCACGACACAAATTGGTGAGGACTGTGAGGGAATAAAAACAAGAAACACATTTTTAAATATTATTTGCCAATTTTCTTTAAGAAATATGAAAATTATTCCAAAAAATTCATTGGATAATAAAGTCATGTTTTTAAATAAATTAATTTTTCTTTCTCTTTCTTCAATTTGTTTTTCATTCTGATTTTTTCTACACTTTTGTTTTCAAAATTGGCTTAATATTTTCTTCATGAATACGAAAGAAAGCCTTTGTCTGTTTGTGTTTATCCTTTTGATGTCCTTGTTACAAGTTCCTCTAATTTCGAGTTTTGAGCCAATAAGAATGAATAATAAAAGGGAATATGACCACCCAGGAAGCGAAAACAAGTGTGCAGTTTCGACCGCCAAACAAATATATGGAAGACAATTACAGGCATACACGCAAAAAGACATAATATTCTTTTCCTTCTCTTTCATATTTCTCTCTCTCTCTCTCTTTCTCTCTCTCTCTCTCTTTCTCTCTCTCAGTGAGAAATTGTTAACATGTCCAAATAATTGGATAGGATAAAGCTGCCAACTTTTGAATTGTTGATCTTGTTGGACAGTGCCTGAATCATGTGCGCTTATCTCAAACCAGCCTTTAATAACCCTCTTTTTCTGTTTCACCAATCCTCGCAACGGACAGAATCATTGCTATCGCATCATGCCTGTCGCTCTGGGCGTCAGAGGAGCAGGGAGAAAAACTCTGGTTTCAACACGGCAACCGTGTTAGTAAGTGATGAGTCACAGCCGTGAGAGGTATCGGTAACGTGTCCTCCTATTTCTGGTCGCGCTGCTCCGATCTGTCTTACAATGTGCATGTGATAATGTGCATTGTGAAGAACCTACCGTAGAGTAAGCTTTTTATAACAGTTCTAGTCTTCCACAGACATTTATCGTAACACAATCATTTCGAATGGTTCGCACAAAGAACAGAAATATGTTAGTTTTCAACACTCTATTAAAAGAAAATATTTATAGCATAAAGAAGATAAAAGCTTTGACAATGTTTTATTCATTTACAACATTTAAAGCTGAAATAAAATAATTCTGATTCAATGATTGCCTAACATTTCAATGACCTACGTGTTTCTGCAATTTTTTTTTTAAAAGAATGTTTTCCAACTTGTTAGGGGGCTTACAGCCATATCACGTTGAATACACCGGGTCTCGCTCGATCACCGAAGTTAAACAACGTTGAGCCTGGTCAGTACTTAGATGGGTGACCGGTTGGGAATACCAGTTGCTGTTAGCGTATAGTGACGGATCTGTTTTGTGGTGCAGTGGGTACCGGCTCGGAAAGAGAAATCGGTGAGCCTAGTTCGAATTCCAGTTGAATACCCTGCATTCACTTAAGCACTGGTACCCTTGGGAAAGGAATTAATCAGTCCCTTTCCTCCAGTAATAGGTGAAATAACAGGGTAGGACTTGGGGTCCCTGCCCTTAAAAACAGATCCCAATGAATCTTGATACTCGAAAAGAAAGAAAGTATTACTAGACACAAAAACCTATATTAAAAAATTACAATAAATTGTTGAAAGAAAAAGGTATTACCAGCAATAAATAAATAAAAATTTAGTTGGCAATAAATGACCCGCCGAGGTTGATATGCCATTAAAGCAAAACAACCAACTTGGAAAAAAAACTGACTCTCCTTATTTTAAAATGATTACATTCTGTCTATAACAAAGAGTTTTGCATAAACTATAAACAGAATTTAAATTTTTATAATTGTTTCTCTTTCAGTAAGATCTTTTTTTTTATTCTTACGATATGTCAGATAAAAATCTGTTTTACAAATTATACTTGCTCTTTTATTTTTGTATTGTAATGATTTTGCTTAAACTTTTATATTTATAAACGGACTACTTTGGTACGTGTTAAACTAATTTAATATCAAGCCAGCTTTTTTACACTAATTTTCAATTAAACCGTGGGATGGCGTAATGTAATTACATTTATTTGCTTAAAGTGTCATTTAGAAGAAATTAATATATATACTGTATGAAATTATTAAAATTAATATGAATAATTATGTTTGAAAATAAAATAAATGTAAAAAAATATAACATCTTATGAAATATGAGCAAGTGACAATTAAATTTCGTGATGTACAATGGCGCCTCCGTCCGGTAAGACATTTAAAAGTTATTCGACGATAACGGTACATCCGCTCATATCATTTCTTATGCGGTTGTATATTGGGATTGTAAAATTTCATACATCGGACTAATCCGTAACTATATATTTATACTTTATTTAAAAGGTGACAGTTTAGATGTAGAGAAATTCGTGCCGGGTGGCAGGGTAGAGGGGTAGCATTTTGGCAAACATAGAGTAAGTTTGCGCATATGACTGATTTCTTCAACTTAGGAGAGATGGACTCAGTTTCAAATTTTTCATACTAATACATTTAGTTATTAATCATTCACTGCACATTTTTCTTCTTTGCATAAGTGCGCCGATTTTCGAGGAAATAATCTTGATCCCTTGCAAATAGCGTTTTTTTTCCTATTTTAATAATTCTTCTAATTATGGTGATTATAAAAGCGATAACTGGCATATTTTTGGTTTATGTTTGAGCATTCCCACCATTTAGACTGAAAAACGTATGAACAGGCATATTTTTATTCCTTCAGAATTTATCCTGTTTGGTGTATGTGTTAGAGAACGATATGCCGAAGTGGAAGACTAATTTTACAAGAATATTTTGTAATAGAAAATACTTATAAGCTGAGGCGCAGAATAGGCACATTATGGAGGGACTGTATATGATCTGTTTTGTCGGGGCAGTTGTAATAGTAGAAATCGTGTCAATGATGTTCCTTTAGTTAGAAGGCAGATCCCTGAAGTAAGCAGTCCCTTTAGTATATAAACAACTTCTTAGGATAACCTGATTCTCTAACGCCATTTTTGGATTGGTAGTCATACGATATAGGATATAGTTCCTAATAAAACGATATTCATCCCAGGTCTCAACAAAAATGACACGCAAAAAGGATTGAAATTACCGAATGGATATTCTTATCACTGTTTCTATCCCTACTACATATTCTTAGAATTCTACGGTGGTTCACAATCATTTGGGGTTTGGGAGCTGAGCGACACACGATATTTCACATGAATCAAATCTTCCGGATAAATGAGGTCAGTTTTGTAGAAACCTGGGATAATTAATCTACGACTGAAGAAGGCAAATATGGTGTTCGATTCCAAAATTTTGATAGGTCGTTTTCCTTAATTGTACATTAAAGAAGTAATCATTTTCTCAACAAATACAGCATGTCAGTCTAGAGTTTCCGGTTTTCGAAACTGATTGAATTGTGAATGGTGTTTTTGGATTTAACTGTGACAGTCTCCTTAACAGGTGTAGAGGCTTTCTCTTTTCCAATCTTTTCAATTTTCCTTTTTGTTTATTTGTTTTGTTTTTTTTTTCAATTGGAGTAGATAGACTGAACTATCGCCCGGTTCACACTCCACCCACGTCTATTGAACAAGTGTAGAGGCTCATCACTTGTTCCCTGTTTAGGATGTGGTTTCCGGCTTTCTCTTTTCCAATCTTTTCACATTTCCTTTTTGTTTATTTTTTATTTTTCATTTTTTGAATTGGAGTAGATAGACTGAACTATCGCCCGGTTCACACTCCACCCACGTCTATTGAACAAGTGTAGAGGCTCATCACTTGTTCCCTGTTTAGGATGTGGTTTCCGGCTTTCTCTTTTCCAATCTTTTCACATTTCCTTTTTGTTTATTTTTTATTTTTCATTTTTTGAATTGGAGTAGATAGACTGAACTATCGCCCGGTTCACACTCCACCCACGTCTATTGAAAAGGTGTAGAGGCTCATCCCTTGTTCGCTGTTTAGGATGTGGTTTCCGGCCTGCGCTTTTCCAATCTTTCACTGTTACGTAGCCACCTGCACACCAGTGGCCTTATCGCCTTGCCCGGGGTGATATGATTAAAAAAAAATTCAGTGAGTCCCTGTAACAATCATAGAAAACTCAAAATCTGCTACTTGGTTTGCATTTTCTCCGAGCAATTAATGCAGGGATGTGCGTTGTGGCGTAGTGGATATCGGCTCAGAAAGCAATGGCAACCTACTGCGGGATAATCTTCTGCCCAGTCAGTCATGTCTCTTTCGTGACATGATCGCCCAAGCGTGTATCACGTATGGCACTTTACTCACTGAATTAATGCAGAATTTATTTTCTTTTCGATACCTTTACTGGTTTTGGTTCCGCATGAGAAAGAGCGTAGCTTTATAATACGAGATGCTATTAAAACATAGATTAGACATTGGTTTAATCAAAGGTACATTTGTGAACTTAGCATTCTTGTTTTTCGTTGTCCTCCAAAGATAGAAAATAGCTTTTCGACGGCATCAATTCAAGAAGGTTCACATGAACTATATCGCTGTACTGAATAGCTGACAAAATGAATCTCGGAAAAGAAGACATTTGGTGAGGTATACCAATTATTTTAGAAATTTCAACTTGCATCGAGTTCCCCATTTCCACAAACTAGAAATTTCGTTTGCCAATTATTCTGTTGGTACATTTTCGTTTTTTTCTTTTTGTTGACTTTTCGATTTTTATAATTGGCTGTTTCTTTTTCTTTGTTCAGATTCAAACTTTTACTGCTATGCCGTCATTCAAGACAAACTTTTTTTCTGAAGAATAAATTAAAAAATAAAGGCAATGTCTGACCTCACGCTATTGCCAAACAAAACTTACTCGGCTGTGGCAGTCAGATTATTGTCTTTTTTTCTTCTGTGGAATACGAACTTTATGAAACGTAGAAAATGACATGAACGAAATGTAATTCAAAGGAAAAAATATTATTTACACTTGACTGTTTCAACAAAAAGAAAAAGATTGAAATGTAAATAATGAAGACGTCAGCATTAACGCTATCATAAATGCAATCGCCTCAATCATATTAATTACTAATAAATGGATAGATGAGGTAAGATGTACTTATTTTGAAGCTGATATCTCTCTATCTATCTATCTTAGTCTGTTCTTATCTATGTATCTATCTATCTATCTATCTATCTACCTATCTATATATATATATATATATATATATATATATATATATATATCTAAGTCTGTTCTTATCTATCTATCTATCTATCTATCTATCTATCTCTCTATCTAAGTCTGTTCTTATCTATCTATCTATCTATCTATCTATCTATCTATCTATCTATCTATCTAAGTCTGTTTTTATCTATCTATCTATCTATCTATCTATCTATCTATCTATCTAAGTCTGTTCTTATCTATCTATCTATCTATCTCTCTATCTAAGTCTGTTCTTAACTATCTATCTATCTCTCTATCTAAGTCTGTTCTTATCTATCTATCTATCTATCTCTCTATCTAAGTCTGTTCTTATCTATCTATCTATCTATCTATCTATCTCTCTATCTAAGTCTGTTCTTATCTATCTATCTATCTATCTATCTCTCTATCTAAGTCTGTTCTTATCTATCTATCTATTTATCTCTCTATTTAAGTCTGTTCTTATCTATCTATCTATCTATCTATCTATCTATCTATCTATCTATCTAAGTCTGTTCTTATCTATCTATCTATCTATCTATCTATCTATCTCTCTATCTAAGTCTGTTCTTATCTATCTATCTATCTATCTATCTATCTCTCTATCTAAGTCTGTTCTTATCTATCTATCTATCTATCTATCTATCTATCTAAGTCTGTTCTTATCTAACTATCTATCTATCTATATATCTATCTATCTATCTATCTATCTATCTATCTATCTATCTATCTAAGTCTGTTCTTATCTATCTATCTATCTATCTATCTATGTATCTATCTATCTATCTATCTATCTATCTAAGTCTTTATTCTATCTATCTATCTATCTATCTATCTATCTATCTATCTATCTATCTAAGTCTATCTTTATCTATCTATCTATCTATCTATCTAAGTCTGTTCTTTATCTATCTATCTATCTATCTATCTAAGTCTGTTCTTTATCTATCTATCTATCTATCTATCTATCTATCTATCTAGTCTGTTCTTTATCTATCTATCTATCTATCTAAGTCTGTTCTTTATCTATCTATCTATCTATCTATCTATCTATCTATCTATCTATCTAAGTCTGTTCTTTATCTATCTATCTATCTAAGTCTGTTCTTATCTATTTATCTATCTAACTAAGTCGGTTCTCATCTATCTATCTATCTATCTAAGTCTGTTCTTATCTATTTATCTATGAATCTATCTCTGTTCTTATCTGCCTATCTATCTATCTATCTATCTATCTATCTATCTATCTATCTATCTATCTATCTATCTATCTAAGTCTGTTCTTATCTGTCTATCTATCTATCTATCTATCCATCTAAGTCTGTTCTTATCTATCTATCTATCTAAGTCTGTTCATATCTACCTATCTATCTATCTATCTATCTATCTATCTATCTATCTATCTATCTATCTATCTATCTAAGTTTGTTCTTATCTATCCATCTATCCATCCATCTATCTATCTATATATCTATCTAAGTCTGTTCTTATCTATCTATCTATCTATCTATCTATATCTATCTAAGTCTGTTCTTATCTATCTATCTATCTATCTATATATCTATCTAAGTCTGTTCTTATCTATCCATCTATCTATCTATCTATCTATCTATCTATCTATCTATCTATATATCTATCTAAGCTGTTCTTATATATTTATCTATCTATCTAAGTCTGTTCTTATCTATCTATCTATCTATCTATCTATCTATCTATCTATCTATCTATCTATCTATCTAAGTCTGTTCTTATCTATCTATCTATCTATCTATCTATCTATCTATCTATCTAAGTCTGTTCTCATCTATCTACCTATCTATCTATCTATCTATCTAAGTCTTTTCTTATCTATCTATCTATCTATCTATCTATCTATCTATCTATCTAAGTCTGTTCTTATCTGTCTATCTATCTATCTATCTATCTATCTCAGTCTGTTCTTATCTATCTATGTCTGTTCTTATCTATCTATCTATCTATCTATCTATCTATCTATCTATCTATCTATCTAAATCTGTTCTTATTTATCTATCTATCTATCAATCTATCTATGTCTGTTCTTATCTATCTATCTATCTATCTATCAATCTATCTATGTCTGTTCTTATCTATCTATCTATCTATCTATCTATCTATCTATCTATCTATCTATCTAAGTCTGTGCTTATCTATCTATCTATCTATCTAAGTCTGTTCTTATCTATCTATCTATTTAATCTGTTCTTATGTATCTATCTATCTATCTATAGTGTTGAGTTGTGATAGTTTTGGGGCACCGAAAGTTTTGTTTTTCCAGTACCTGTACTGATAAAAGCTATTTTGGCAAGCAAACTTTTTATCATAAAGTGCTCGATATCGGAGTGGAGAGACTCATTGAGAGGTTAGTGCAAACAATTTGTCACTGTGATTGAGCGGGTTCATGTCGACTTCGAATTTTTGTGAGGTTGCCTTTATATATATGTATGTATGTATGTATATTGACTATTTGCCAAAATATATTATGTTGAACAGTAGCTAGCATCCTTCAGAAATCTAATCGATGGACTGGCCCATAGCCTGAAAGAGTCTACGATTATATATTTGAAAGTTCGTTTTTTGTGACAAGGCATTTAATATTCGAATTAATTTAGTTCGTCAGCTATTGACCATTTACACCTCCTCTCATTTGCTAGAAAGTTTTGTTTGGTTAACTGTTTGCAAGTTATTCTTCTGTATTTTTTTTATTTCCGTTAGCACTGGATCCTGGACTAAATAAATATACTATTCAATCATTCATTGTATCGTTCACCTCGAAATGCAAAGATTGACGACGACAGATTCATGAAATCGCAGCTGAAAAAACAGACTGGTGATTAAGAATTACGAAAAATTAATATAAGATGCAAATGTAAAATTCTGGAATTTCTTTAACAAGTAAGAAATTGTATACAACAAAATGAATTTTTTCTCAGGAAAAGAGAAAAGCCTACGTTATGGATTGAACGAAAAACTTATATAGAACAGAGTTGATGGAATCGTTTGGCTTACTCAATTTATCAATAAACACGCTTTGTAATAAAGTTGATGGATCGTCAACCAACTCGAAAAAATTCAAAAAAGGGAAGTCATTTCGAATATTCCCGAAATTATTTCTTATGGTGTTTGATTTTGCTCAAATGTATCAGCAAAATTTGAATTAAAGAAGAATGCTAGATAAAAAAAAGGCAAGTATCTTTTAAATAAAAGGTACTTTTGCATTGAAGAATATTGACAAGAAACTTAAACCTTTCGGCTTAATCGAAAAATTCGATCATACTTTCTGAGTAACCCAGAACGTATACGTAGAAAAGAAAAACAAGATAAAATTTGTGAAAATTATTCGAGTGAACTAAACGACTGTGTAAAAAAACTAATTATCTTTTCCCATCGGCAGAGGAAATATTAGCGAAATTAAATAGAAGTTTGATATTTCAGAGTTGGATTTATCGGAGGCTGATTTGCAAATGCCAGTCGATGAAAAATGTGCTGAAATACTAACTATCAACTCACACAAGGGCCTGTACAAAATTAAAAACTAACTTTTGGAATAAAGGTAGCCCCAGAAATATTCTAGCAGGTGATAAGAAACATTCGCAGTGGGCTAGATTTTGCAATTGCTTATCTAAACAATATAATAATAGAAAATAAAACCCGAGAAGAATATTCAAGGCATGAAAAAGGAATTTTTCAAAAAAAAAAAAAAGGTTTTAGAATTAAGCTGAGTATTGAAAAATGCGAATTTTGCTTACCAAAAATAAAATATTTGGGACAGATTATAGACGGAAAAGATAAGAAGCCTGATCCTAGTCGTGCGAACGCAATACAGATGATGCCCGTTCCAACAATTTTTTCGTCCCTACAATCATTTTTAGGTTAGCAAATTATTACAGCAATTACATTCTAAACCTGCACACATTTAAAGCATCCTTAAAGAAACTCCTTAAAAAAGACGGAAAGTAGAACTGGTCGGTCGATTGTCAAAAAGCTTTCGAGAATTTAAAAACAGCATTAACGTCGGATCTAACTCACACACCAAACCCTAATAAGGAGATTTATGTTGCAAGCGATGCTAGTAATCTTGGTTTAGGAACCGTACTCTGAAGCAATGAAAAATAGTTAAAGACCGTACATGTTTCTCGGACCTTGTTTCCAGCAGAAACTAACTGTTCTGAAATTGAATAAACAAAATTTAGGTCTTATATTTGTTGTTAAGTAATTCCAAAAATACAGACATGGAAAACAGTTCACTCGCCAAACTGACTACCGCTCATTACCGTCTATATTCTGCTCAAAAATGTACTTCCTACTCATTCAGCTAATCTCCTACCAAGATGGAGAAATATCTTGTGAAATTTCTCTTTCAAAATAGAGATAAAATGTAACCGCAATTTCTATTCTAACATCTTTTTTTCTTGCACTTCCCGTCTGTGGAAATCCCTTCCATTTTTTGCTTCCCCGACAGCTACAATCTCCAAGAATTTAAATGTAAGGTCAACAGACATCTCCTATCACACTAACTCGCATCCATTCTCTCAAACTCTCTTCCCATCTACCCCACCCCCATCCTCGGTATCCTCATCTGTCTATCACACTCCTACAGACATTTCCTATAGCTAACTACCATTTCTCATCACCTTACCCTATGTAACACCTGCGCAACAGTGGCAGTGGTATGCCTTGCTTGGGGTGAAATGATTAAAAAAAAAATCAACATCTAAGAAAATAGAACACGCTGATGGTTTATTCCAAAAATAAGAGAACTATTACAGAATACAGATATTGCTTCACTGTTTTCCTAAATAGATATCAGAACGCTTTCTATAACACAGTAAAAGAACTACCAATGACGTTAATAGAAATAAAGTCCAAAGCAAAATTTGATAAATTCATTACAGAGAAAATGAATGAGGTAACGAGCCAGAAGAAAAATAAAGGGAATACCAATTTTTCTATAGTTAATGGAATATTTTCATATGGAGATTGTGTGATAATATCAGCAGTTTTAACAAAGAAAATCTAGATGGATTTTCATACTGTACATTCGGGAATATCAAGAATGAATGCTCTCATGAGGAGTTACGCTCATTGATATGGCATAGACAAAGAAATTAAAAATCTAGTAAACCTCGCAAAAACTGTGCCTTGGCAGCAAAGGCGACACCTGTGAAATCCAGTCCCTGACCAAAAGCTGATAAAACATGATGAAGACTACACATTGACCATACTGGCCTTTATTGTGCTCGACAGCTTCACCATTAAATTTTAAATGCCAACTGGTATAGTCACGATACATTTTTTGCACGAATTATTATTTAGATTCGGTGTGCAAGAGACTATCTTTTGGGATTTGAAAAAAAAAAAACACTCGATCGGCTGTCGAGAGCGAGGGAAAATTTACTTGCCTCAAAATCATTTTACTCGACCGACTCTATTTTTTAATAGTCGCCTTAAGTAATCATAGCGTGAATCGCTGACGGAAAACAAAAAATGAATATTTAATTAAAACGTGATAGAAAGGATTGAAAAAATAAAAAAAATAGCAACAAAAATTGATCTTTCCTCTTAATAATAGCGTAAACATTTTGATGATAAAACTTTGTTTTTATTAACCTTTTAACATCATGATATAATTTTTTTTTCTGGCAATTGAGTGAAGGTATCTAAATTCGTCGTTTCTTTCTTCTGTTTAAATACAACCTTCATTTCGTAGATGATAAAAAATAACAAATCAGATTTTCTCAACGATTTTCTATTAAAAATTACTTATTTTAATTACTGTATAATTTGTTTTTCCGTGCGTGGTTGAAAGAAGTTTCCGTATATTTTTTCTTTCTTTCAAATGTTTGTATTTACTTTTCGTAAGCGGGAAGTCAAGGATAATATTTTTTTCCAAATGACTTTTAAAAATTTGTGAGCGTCTTTAATCTGGGAGCCAGAGATATTTTGGCACCACTCTGGAAGCTTTAATTAAACAAATGTTTACACTGAAAGGGACGATAAAAGCGAGACAGAAGCTTGTCAATGTAAATTTCATTTGTCAGATCTTGCTTTGATGATTTCAGGATATCACAGGATGTCTTTTGTTTCGACGTAAATCAAGTGCCATGTATAAAACTAAATAGTTCAATAGTTTTATTGTAGGTCATTCTAAGTACCTTCTAAATCTTCAATCGAATATTTTTGGGTTGTGAAAGGAATTAGATTTTCTTTTTCTATATTTGAAGGGACAGGAATCATTGCGAAATCTTTAATCGACCGCGGGCGAGTAAAGCAATAAACTTTAATCTCACAATAATTTTTTTAATTGACTGAATAGATCCGGCGAGTGAAATCTCAAAGGCTACCAGAGACTATTGTGTCCGACACTACAGAATTTTCTTCAAAAGATTTTAAACTTTTTTATTAAATCTATTCAGTCGTACACCTAACATCCCCACCCTACCACCATACCACCCAAGGTCGAACAGAATGGTGGAAAAATTTATTGATGTGTTCGAAAGAGCAATTAGGAAGGCAAGCAGAATTGAAACCGCGAACGAAGAATTTCAAAATTCTTTGTTGTCCATATATCTCATAATACCTAATTGATATGCAAATTCATGAATGACTCCAGCCGAACTCGTGTTTGCGAGGAAAAATCGTTCTGTATTCGATAAACTGAGACCTACAGAAAAGAAAATGTATGAAAGAAAAATACCAGTGGCAAATAGTAAAATCCTGGCGAAAAAATGTACTTTAAAAATTATACATTGGGAAAAGCAACGTGAGAAAAAAGAATCATAGATAAAATAATTTTCAAAACATTGTACTTGATAAAATATCCAAAATGGTGAATTAAGAGAATTTAAGTAAATTAAAAAAAGATATACAGATCAACAGATTCTACAGTCTAATCGAAGTCAAATCAAGCCTTTTTATAACACAATTTTTGATTCTACGTTAATAGCTATCTCTGCTCTGAAATGTATCATAATGCAAACAAATGTAAACATAGAATGTTATGGAAAATTCCGAAGGTTAACGAAATGGTTTTAAGAACCGACATATTTAATTTATTTGTTTGAACATTATTTTTAATTGATAATTTAATTGAGTTATATAAAGCTTGATTTGACTTTGATTAGACAATGTATATATATGCATATGCATATAAGAAAAATTAAGGCGAACACGTTATTTCATGGTAAATCGGAAGTATAGGCCTATTTCATGCGAACCATAATCAGCTTCCGTCTGCCTTAATTTTTTTTACTTTTCATCTATATGTATTTTTTTATACATATATATTGAGAGGTCTCTTAGAGAGTTATCATACCACTGTATGTACAGGATCCTTCTTTGGATTCTACTATACCCACACTGCATGCTGATATATATATATATATATATATATATATATATATATATATATATATATGTTGCGAGGTACGTAATAGATGGTGTATTGTTTGTAGTGATAATCGAAATATATGCTTCTGTAATATTTCATAATAGATTCTGCTATATACGGCTACTGTTCTCCACGTCGCAACGAAAATGATTGATGACGTACTACAGATAGAAAAAAGGGACATAATTTGCGTAATCACTAGTAAAACTAATTAGAAAAAATAACCTTGTTGTCATGGAGATTGAAATAGACAAACCTAGCTTCGATCAGCTTCGATCTTATAGAGAATCACAGATAATAACTCCCATTCACACCTTCACAATCAAGCAAGAAAAAAAAGTGCAACAAAACATAGTCAAAGCCAGTATCTCCTGCTATCTACTCCCCTCTTTCCCCATCTCTATCTATATATCTTAAATTATGTATAAGTTCAGATAATTTCTGTCTGATCTATTTTCTATTCTCCGAAGTGAAAAAGGAACCCCGATTTTTTTGTTCTGCTAGCAATTTCCCCGCCACTATGAATAAAAAACAATTAAAACACTTTCGCTCCTATTACTTTCCTCGATAAAACCTCATAAATTACTCCTAGTTTATTTTTAACGAGCACGTTGTGACTTTCTCAGTTATTAGTCGTAAAGAATCTCTATAATATCTTCAAATTTTGACTCAACACCAACTCGACACTTCAAGAAATATCACGAATAAAAATGCAAATCTTATCGATATGACTGCTTTTCTGTTGGTCCCTCTGTTTATCTATCAGATCTCTCGCTTCATTTTTTCTAATCATGACGATATACTGCATCCAGTAGCAAGGCTTCTGATTGGGAGATTTTGAGGAGCATAAAACCAGCTCTTAATTGCTGTTGTCCTCTGGTCCACACTGGCCCAGAATGAAAATACCTGTTTAGGTCCCATTCTGGCCAAATAGTTATAGGGTCAAAACACTATGAAAGTATAAAAACACAGTTATAGAAATATTTACATAGAAATATACTTTTATAGAAAAGTGTACATTTTTAAAGAAAAAACATTACCAACAATACATTTTTAAAGAAAAAATTATTCACAGCAAAACATTTTTGAACACAAAACACGAAGACATTTTCAATTTTCTAAAATAAAGAATAAAAACATTTTTTATTAAAATCTGACTAAATCAACATTCTCATTCTAACTGAACATTAAAAATAACTTAAAGCCCCACGATTTTGGCATTAAATAACCCACAGAGATTGATATGCCATTAAGCAATACTCAAACAAACTCAAATTCTCTCTTCATCTGAGAAATCATGACCCTCTAAATTTCCTGTCTTGATTATCAAAACAATAATTCCCGTATATGACAGTTTTATAGGTTTGTATTCATCCATCTATAAAGATTTTACCTGCTCGAATACTGTATTTTTCTTAGGTTCAATATGTGTGTCCAATTGTTCAGATCTGTATCATTGCTGAAATTTCAACAGTCTCTTGATAAGTGGTATTAAATTTTTATCATATTTCCTGTTGTTATGCGAACTCCCTGATTTGTCACATAAGTAGTGTATTGCAAAAATTCACATTACAAATATTTTTCAATTGCCTGAAGTAATTTGTTATGATGAAATGTCAGTTTTGTCTATATTTCTGAGATGAGGTAGTATTTACAGTATTTACAGTATTCGGACTATTGTCCTCATTTTTGTTGCCATTTGTACGACGTTTAATAATAGATCATTCTGTTTGTCTATATTTTTAAGGTGAGGTAGTATTTACAGTATTTACATTATTCGAGTATTGTCCTCATCTTTGTTGTAAGTTGTACGACGTTTCGGCCGTTGTTCGCTCAGGCTTTCTTCAGCTACTAAGAATTTCGAAATGAACCCTTTATTACAATCACTGGGATATATCATACTTATTTCTTGCGTAAAGCCTCGAATGGAAATAATAAGTTATTTCCCTTTAACCCTGCAAGTCAATTGTTCACCACTGCTGTAGCCTGATATTGAACTCACAACTCTAAAAGTCAAGTCAGGACATGGCAACAAAGATGACAATAATAATGAATAATGGAAATAATGGAAATGTCAGTTTCTCTCAAATATTACAAAGTCATAATCACATGTTTGATATGAAGTACATTTTCTGAAAAGCAGCTTGCTCTCTTTTTGTTTAAAGTTTCTCTGTCAGTTTTCGTCCTCGTCTGTTTCTCGTCCTTTTCTATATGCGATTTGTATTCAGGACGTGGACGATCATGGCCTTCCACATCTTCTTAACCCTTGTAGCTCTTAATGTATTTTGTCTTGTTATTTCTCTAAAACCCTGTTCTGCCAACCATTTGCTTAACCCCATGAATTATGTAACACGTTGCTTCCCGAATGTCTTGCTTTCCCTCTGTTCGCCCTCTGAGTATCAGATTCTTTAAGCCCCTTTTCCTCATTACATGCAACAGAAAGTTCTCTGTTGCTCACATGTTTGGTTCATTTTATCCTAAATATCTGTTTTTACACACTGCCTAAATTGTTTTGATTTCCGCACTTGTTTAATTTGGATGTCCCTAAGAAATGTCTCATATCTTCGTTTCTCCAATTCGCTCAATAGTCTTTATTTTTCTATTATTAAAATTAATGTTTTTAATGTTTTTCTAGTTTTTCTCATGTGCACAATATAGTTTATTTGTAATGTTTTTCTCAAAATCTTCCATGACCATCTCACATAATTCGATAAAGAACGCAATTATACTGTTCAACTTTAGATACAACATATTTATTTTTGATGAATACGGTATCTGTACAATTTAAAAGAGATTAAATATAGTTTGAAAAGAAGACTCTTTCTGGGACTGATTACAGAATTGTTATATTCATTTTAAGGGTTGATGATTTTAAATTGTCCCCATTTGCTATTATTTAGAGGATTTTTTTATTCAGAAGCAGAGATGATTAACTGTAGCTGCAATTAAAATAAAAGAATGAAATAAAATTTTGAATAAAAGAAACTGCCTGCTCATGGCAGAAAAATAAAAGTCACCAAACACACATTAAAATCCATAGTCATTAAGAATGGACAGAAATTATAGTTGTCGGTTGAAGCCAACATAACTTAGTAAAGAATGGTTTCCGTTGTGAAAAAAAGGATGGCCTGCACAACCGAAAAAATATTCTTATTTTAATAGTTATACATTAAATGAAAACGCTGTCTCCAACATGACATTGTTTTTTAGGCCGTGATAAGCACTCATGCGCCAAAATGACCAGGATATTTGAGAATGTAAACAGCTCTCTAGAAATAAAAACGATAATATAATACTACTGTTCCTCCTTAAAATAGTGCCTCCCCATCCTGTATCAGAGACGTCATTTTGACTTAAATTTCTCAAATGCGAGGAAAACAATACAGAAGAGATAAAAAGATGGCAAAATTACTGAAGGAGGAATTTTTATTTTTATTTCGACTCGACCTGCTTAGTAAAGGTCATAAAATGTTGTTTAAAATTAGGTCAATTGAATGTAAGTGAAAATAAAGATATATAAATAATAGTTACAAATTCATGACAGTTTTTTTTTGATCGTGTCACCCCAAGCAAGGCATTCCACTGCCACTATAGCGCAGGAGGTTACATAAAGGGATTTGGTATAGGAAATGTCAGAAGGAGGGTGATAGACGACTTAGGATGTACATAGGGAGAGAGTTGGAGAGAATGGGTGTGAGTTAATCTGTTAGGAGGTGTCTATTGACCTTACATTTAAACTCCTGGAGGTTGTAGCCGTCGGGGAAGCAAGCATGCGGTAGGGAATTCCACAGGCGGGAAGTGCGAGGAAATAAACTGTTGGAGTAGAAATTGCAGTTACATTTCATCGGTTTCACTGTAAAAGGGTGGGACCTAGTTGCCAATCTAGTATCTCGTGCAAATTCACATCTAGGGGGCACCAGTGATTTAAGTTCGTCAGAGCAGAAGCCATGAAAGTATTTATAGAAGAGGCACAGGGAAGCCACGTCACGCCGGTGAGAAAGATACTGCAGGCGGTTAGCCTAGTCGGTATCAATCACATTACAGATTCTTCTCTGTATTTTCCCAAGAACCCTGAGGAGAATAGTAGGGGCACCCGACCAGATGTGGCAGCAGTACTCAATACACGGGCGGATGGTGGATTTATAATAATTATTATAGATTCAGGCGAAAAAAATTCCGGGCCCTGCACAGAGAGCCGATTTTCCTAGCTGCGGATTTAGCTATGGATTCGACGTAGTCATTCCACTTTAGGTCCGCTGAGAGTGTCAGGCCAAGCAGGCGTAGTGATTTACTCTCTGGGAAGCAAGCCTGTTTTCATGGGAGGGAGGTGCGGTTGTCTGTGGTGGTTAAATCGTCTTTGATGGTGGATATATTGTTAACGCACTTGCAATCTCTCTGAAGATGGCTCATGTAAGCCGACAGCTTAGAAAAATTTAATAAAATATTATCCAAATTTTGGAGAATTTTTTCTTTACTTTCATATATATATATATATATATATATATATATACAAGAAAACAAGTATGCATAGACATAAGAAGATGCATGAATGTATATATTATGATGAATATTAGAATAAAACGTTTAAAAACGATGATGCAAATATTATCTGTTACTTCACTAGGAAACATTCGACATATATTGACACAGTAACCAGGAGGCTGAAATTTATAAAATCTTTGTATTAAAACTGTTTTTTTTTTTTAAAGGAAAAGAGATTCTTTTCATTTTCGATGGTGTTTGCTTCTTAAACTTTTGTTTGAAATAGTATTGATCGATAATATCTTGATTATTTCGTTATCGCCTCTAATTTTTCATATGATAACCATTTCACTTGTTTCTGTTTCGGAAACTACACATGCAACGTGATTCTCTTATTTGCTACAGTTCTAAGTTTGTGACGTTGTAACAAGAGATCAAGAGATACAATTGTAAATATACAACGGCACATTCGCCAAAAGCTTTTCAAAAAAGGTTAATAATCACCCGACTTTGCATGTCTATACTCAATCTTGTTGGCGTTCATCAAGCGCTGTAAAAGGTTTCTTCTGCATGCACACTAGGTAGCAAGATAAAAGAACAAAATACGATAAATCGAGAAATATAAAAACGTTAGAACAGTTTAATGTCATGTCTATTTGTTATTATTTAGGACCTCACATGATCGTTCAGATGAGTAGGTAGGTGGGACTGTAAATAAATCCTGCTATGTTATCTCTTCCACTACCAAATTTCGCACGTATACGCATCCGATATGGTAGATCAAACAATGCGGAAATTATGTCTAGGAATCCGCGGCACGTCCATCTATCGACAGGATTTGAGCAAATCTCTTCCAGTTTCATGCATAACTGTTAATATATGCCAATACCTTGCTATAACCTATTACCGGTTTTTTCCAATTTATCTTAAAAAACACTCATACATACTTTTGCTTACACGTTACTTTATGACCAAAGCGGATATCGTTGAGAAAACCGAATTTCAAAATTACTATTTTTGGCCCATTGGACTAATACATTTGAGATCAAGATACTCTTTTGGGCGATCATAAAATGCCATACATCACCAAATCATTTTGTAATTTGAGAGAATATTTTATAAATTACAAAAAACCACCAGTTCACATTCCTTGAAACAAAATAAAAAAATTAAATCCATCATTTTGCAACACTTTGAGATACTACGAAAATTGTTTTTATTAATACCTTGCACACAATTAATCGCGACAATTTATTTTTCTCGAAAAGGAAATAAAAAATGAATTCACTGACATCAAAATTCTATATACTCAGCTGAAAATATTACATCTTCACTGCCTGTATGATTTTGGACAATTTCCCTCCCACCTTCATGTTCAACCCCAATGCACTAAATAATTTTTGTGATTCCGTCGTTTTAATTCATGACTCATTCATCATAGCCCTAATATTCAATTCAGCAATGATAAGTTACCTTATTACCAAATTATATTCTTCTTCTTTGTATTCTTCTATGAGTTGTTTTCTTTCAGGTCGTAGGTGATTAAGGCCTTCCACAGCTTCCTATCCCTAATAGTTCTTAGCACGCTTTCTCTTGATACCCCACCCAAACCGCACTCCGTCATCAACTTGCCCAAACCTGTTAAATATGTTACGCTTTATTTTCCCCTGTTTCTCTTATCCCCTATCTGACCTGTGAGTATCAGATTCTCTAAGCCATTCTTTTTCGTTACATGTCTCTAGTTCTTGAGACATGTAACGAAAAACTTAACAAATGAGAGTGGAGTAGACGTAGAATAGAGCATGAGCGAGAGGATGCACGTTAGTGAGATAGGAAGTGACTATTGACTTTACATTTAAATTTTGGAGATTGTAGCTGTCGGGGAAGCAAGTAAATGAAAGGGAATTCCACATTAGCAAAATCGATAAATGTCTGTCTTTACAACAATTTTTCTGTTATGCTTACACTTTATTATAAACAATAAACAAAAAACTACCTTTTTTTTTTATCTAGTTTTCAACCAGAAACTAACAACACCACATTTCTTTTAAACACAAATAATACCGGTCTCCAGATTCTAATAGACACCTGTCCCCACTACCTAATTCCTCATTACATGCGTTATTTCAACAGTGGTGCTGAGTTCAGTCGGAGCTGAAGATTAGATTCTAATACCAGCTACAGATGCACAGAGTTGCAATCGCCTATATCCTCAAGGTTACCACCACTCGCACATATCAAAGCCAAGAAGCATTGACTGAAAAAACAAGGCAACAATTCAGGCAGATACACCAGTTACACACGAGACCTAAGCAACTGCAAGTGACACAAAAAGAACAAATGTAAAACTTTGTTAATGACAAATAAAAAACAATATGTAAAATATATCCACTTCTAATGATGGGAATGACGACATAATTTCTAATATTTGACAGAGTAGAAAGCGGCTGGAGATGAGCCGCCAAGTCGGTACCTATCACATTACTGATTCTCTTTTGGAGCCTGTCAAGAACACTGAGATGAACAGCGGAATCGCCTGTCCATATATGACAGCAGTATTCTATGCACGGACGGATGGTTGACTTGTATATGTCCAAGATGGATTCAGACGAAAAACCATCCTAGCCAGACACAGTGACCTAACCTTCCTAGCAGTGGATTTAGCTATTGACTCAATGTAATAGTTCCACGTGAGATCAGACGAGAGTGTAAGACCGAGGAGGCGCAATGTATTGCTTTCAAGGAGACTCGCTTGGTTCATGCTTACTTGAGGCAGGAGAGGTTGCCTGTGATGATTGACAGACTGCAGCTTCATCTTAGACGCATTGAAATTTTCAAGCCACTTCTTTCTATATTCCACCACTGATTGTAGATCCCTCTCAAGATCAGCAGCGAGGCTATGTTTGTCCGCCTCACCGGATTTCTTACTGATGCGGGAGTAGATTGTAGTGCCATATGCGTTGATGCCTATTAGGGGCTTGATCACGTCTGGGAAATCATTTATGAAAGAAAGGGAGAGCGTCGAGCATAGGATAGAGGCCTGAAGGACATCAGTGTTTATAAAGTACATGCTTTCCTGAGGGCTACCAACTCCAGGAATTTAAATGCAATGTCAATACCCATCTCTTAACCACTTAACTCTAGTTCTATCACGCTGTATGCCCTTTCCTTTCTCTTTACCTTTGCAATTGTCATCACATCTGTATTCCCATCTCTCTCTTGCTGCTTTCTCTGACACTCCTTGTGACTGGTTTTTCTTTCGCTTTACTCTCCTTTTATCTAATCTTTTTCTCCTATGTAGCCCCCTGCGCATCAGTGGCGTTACCGTCTTGCATGGGGTGAAACAAAAAAAATGAGAATGCGTCTATCCAATTTTGGAATTTTAAAAGTGAACGTAGCAAAAATTGCAGTGATATCCTTTGTCTTAATACAAACCACAAGTATATTTTGAACTTACCTTCAATGTAGAACTAATCCCCTGTGCTCGGCCCTCCAAACAGATTGTACGCCATTTTTTATACCACTTGACAAATTAAACTGATCGAACTAATCTGACATACTATAATTGATAGTGGTAAATAGTTGTGTCATCAGCATAGATGCCGAGTTGGGAACTGCCGTTATCAGGAAGATCGTTGATAACAATTACGAAGAACATCATTCAAAGAATGAAGATCACTTGCATTAATGTGAAAAAATATACAAGTTTTTCCATTCATAAAAAAACTTTAATGTCACGACTTGATAAGAAAAATTTAATCAGTTAAAAAATTCGTCAAGAAATACTATATCCTTACAACTTGTGATAAAAAATCAATATGTCAAAACTTGTCAAATGCCTTCGGGATATCCAATGCAATAACCCAAGCTCCGCCATTCTTATTTAAAGTTTGATATACTCTTACAGCAATAATTGTTAATACGTTAGCAGTTGACCTAGAAAATGGAAAGCCATATTGCTTATTTGAAAGAAGACCCTGTGACGTGATATGATTAACCAAGTCATGTTCTTCAAGTGAGAAGAAAAAATGAACTCCTCGCAACACAAGTGGAAACTTCCAATGTGTTTTTACGTTTTCGCTTTCCTTTTTTCTTATGCTACTTCTACTCAAATATACACAGTTATCGACATTAACCCTGCGGAAATACCATTTTAATGACTCCTTCACAACATCAAAGCATTTTCAAACTCTTGCATCAAAGCTGTTACTGACCATACATACACATGCATACAATCGCAATATATTTTTCGTCCATTTTCTATTTTTCTAACGCGTAAATAACTTTTTCATTCATTTTTCTTTTAACAAAAAGTTTCATCTTAAGCGCGATTTTTCTTTCTGTTCTATGAATGTTAGTAAGAATCTTAAACACATGAAAGTTAGGTGATCATTTTTGCTTCAAACGATTAGATTTTTTGTATGCTTTCTAGTGGCGTTAAGTCTTATATTTTTGTGTGAAGATCTCAGAGAAAGACTGAAAATTCCTGCTTATCAGTTAATGTAAAATATCAATAGCATAAATCATTTTTTTTTGCTATATTTTAAGTGTGGCAAACTTCTGTGAGTGCATCTGAGTGTGTGTGATTAACTATGTATCAAGACTCATTTTCCTTTCTTTTTCTTTCTCTTTCACCTGTTCGAAACGTTGTTGGTCGTATTTTTCTAGTAATTTGTTAGCGTTCATCCTTTTTCCACTTTTTATGTGCAGAAGAATGTGTATTCTGGTGCATGGATATCGACTCGGAACGACAAATCGGGAGTGCCGATTTCGAATTCCAGTTGAATTCCTTGAATTCACTTACTCACAAATATCTTTGGGAAAGGTATTAATCCGTTTCTTCCCTCTAGTTATGCGTTAAATAATAGGACAGATTGGGTTATATAGCCTTGGCTGGCAACGAGTCTACCGCAGAATGCAATGCAACCTACTGCGGGATAACCTTCTGCCCAGTCAGATATGTCTATTTCAAGACATGATCGCCCAAAGCGTGTATTACATATGATATTTAACTGACTGACCGAATATAATAGTTGAAAACATGATTTACTTTTCTACTGAGCATAAAGTGGGGGATCAGTTTTATATTGTTATGAAGTATTAAACTGATTCCCCACTAATTACCAACTAATAATATAATTCATCTCTTCCCCCTTCAGTTATGGGTAAAAAAATATTGGTTTCTATAGCCTTTGCTGGCAACCAGACTACCGCATACAACAATGGCAGCCTACTGCGGGATAATCTTCTGCGCAGTTAGTCATGTCTCTTTCAAGACATGATCATCCAAAGAGTGTATCACGTATGGCACTTAACTGACTGATGTGTAGAAAGTGTCTGAGCGTCTCTTCTTACCTTCCTTCACTGTCTCATACGCGTGTTTTTCATTGTTTCCTATTTTTACCGTCTTATTTTGATTCTTAGTGGCTCTTTTTGCTCTGTGTTTACCTTTCTTGGAGAGAATTGGTTGTGTACTTTCAGATGCTAATAACTTTTTCATTTTCTTTTTTCGGTCGCATTGATATTTTTTCTTCTTTTTATACCAATTATCTTTTTTCTCTTGCATTAAGCAAACAAATCACTGAGTCGATCCTTGGTCAGGCGCGACCTGTAAACGTACAATACGAATTTAGTCAAAACTTTCTAGCGACTGACCAATGATCCTAACACGTTACATTTTTGTCCTCGCTTATCGCCGAAAGGTGGGAAAGAGGGCCGTGTGTTCCCAAAAGATAATACGAAGGAAAAACAAAAAAATAAAAAGTAGAAATTAAAAACCAAAACACCACGTCGACAAATAAGAAGGCGGTCACTGTTTAACACCAATAGACATTATATTCAGGGTTTCGCCTGCTCCCCCGGATGGTAGGTGATGCTTCTCTTGTGTCGCCTCTACCGACTGCTCGTTATTATACGCCCGACATCACCAATAGTGAAATGCAGGCCTCGGAACCGCGACATTGACAAGGGTCTGACCAGCAGTCTTTCCGATGCAAAGCATGACTGCTAATAAGATCAAATAACCGAAGATAACATAATTATGGTTTTGTTGTCACTTGATCTAAAAATATGTGGTGTACACGAGAAAGAAGAAGCGAGTTAAACAAAATATATAAGAATGGAAATGATGAAAACTTTATAATATTCATAGTTACATTAAAATATTTGTTGAATAATTAATGTTTTTACTGAAAATATAACCAAAGATGCATTACTTTATTCTTGACTTCTCTGTTGATTCTTCGACTACTGGGTTCCCATTTCATTCTGTCAATCGTTACCCGTCTCTCTCGCTTTTATTAAACTTTACCCACACTCTCACGGACACACTATCATTTTCATTCACCGATACAAATGTTTCTCTGTTTCATGTGGTCTAATTAATGCAACAATATCTTTTTGCTTTCCCTTTCATTGAATAGGAATGTGTTTATCTAAAGTGCAGAACGATAAATAACGTAGAAGACGGAACAGGGGTGACGGTATTTATTCTATCTGGTCAGTTGTTACTATGACGAACAAAAGCTACATCAGTTGATTCAAATCTTTGATGTGAAGCGATGTTACTTTTCGGCACACACAACACACACACACACACACACACACACACACACACACACACACACACACACACACACACACACAACACACACACACACATATATATATATATATATTCTAAACATATGCTTTTCTAAACATATTTTGCTAAACATATGCTGTTAAAGATAACCATCACCGAAGATTTTATTTTGTGTTTGACATAAAATTCCGCTTGGCAACGGCAATAGTTACCAAAAATAATAAACGCAGTTCTCAAATTTGCGATGCGGTTTTATGACGTCACAGCGCGTTATAGCTCAAAATGACAACAAAACCATGTAGTCAAATGCAATGTAATATGTTATGTCCAGATATAAAGATGATTTTATTGAGTGTTGGTTGTTTAGATTTGATATACATGGCTTCCAATATCTGCAATAAAATCGTCGGTGATGGTGGATGTTATTGTATTTCAGTCTAAATAAACTCTCTGAAGATGAAAGCTTAGAAGCAAATCAATAAAAAATTATCCAAATGTTGGAGAAATTTTGTCTTTATTTTCAACTGAAATTAAAGCCAAAATACGAGGTTTAGAACGGCCCATGATTAAACATAATAGACATTCATTGTCTCTTATATTTAACCGCATATGTTTAGAAAATGATTTGCTGCCTCGATACACTATATATATATATATATATATATATATTTTTTTTTAATTCAGATACTTTAATCCAAGCGGAAAAAGCAGGAAGGTAAATTCCAAAAACCCGATCCTAATTAATATTATAAATTTTATTTTAATATTAAAAAATGATACAGGAAGAGAGCTCCATGTAATAAAATATTACAGAGCAAATATAAATTAAAATAGGATTAATTTAATGATGTTAGATGATCATTTCGATATGAAAATCCCCATGGGGGATGACACATCACCTCAACAACAGAAAAATCCTTTCAGAAACTAGAGAAAAATCAGTCTAATTTTCCTATTTAACTAGATTTGCAAAGAAATTAAAAAAGAAAAAGAAAAAAAAGAAAAAGATAAAACAAAATAAAATCAAATAAACAAGAAAAGAAAAAATTGACATCGTCTGGGTTTGCAAAAAAAGGAAAGAGAATTGTAATTTAAAATTAACGGACGGTCGTGTTGAATTGATGTAAGGTTAAGCAACACGGAAAAAAGGTGGGAAATATATATATGTATTATCGATTTTCTGCACAATTGTAAGAACTGCAACCTTGAAACTTCTGAATATCGTTTCTTCTGTCTTTGTCTATGAGTGTATCAAATTTGATTAAAATCGAGCCACTCCTTCTATAACCTGATCTTTCTAATTATCGATTTTCGATATTTATCGGGGGCACCTAAACACAAAACCTAGCTAAGAACACTCGCAGACGCTTATAGTACAACTGTGTAAATTTTCAAGAAAATCGGTTCAGCCATTTCGGAGTCTATCGGTAACGGACACACACACAAACACACAGAGACACACACACAGACAAAGTTTCATTTATAAATAAGTTTAGATAGTAATCAGCAGACAGATCTGTTTTCCTGTATCACAGCTCATCAGCACGGTTAGACATCCGACTGCTCCCTACCCAGGATTGAAACCCGTCCGAACCGGCGTCAGTCGGCGACTCCACCTCTAAGCCATGGGCGCTCGGTTGAAGGAGGCAGACTTTTAGCGTGTAATATACCATGTAAACATACGCCAGTATTTAGAGTGTTCTAATTCATTACTGAATGAACGATCACTAAATGAACGATGTGTATTTGCTACTATTTTTTCAAAGTTTACCATTCTTCCAAAAGGCTCAATCAGGATGTGAGAGCGTAAATAGTCATTCGTATACAGATCTGTTTTGCTGTATCACAGATCATCAGTACAGTTAGTGCTTTTACCCATTGGCGTCAGTCGGATATTCTACCTTTGAGCTATGGGCGCTCGGTAGAAGGAGGCAGACTTTTAGCGTGTGATATACCATGTAAACATACACTAGTGCTTAGAGGGTTCTAATTCATTACTGAATGAACGATAACTCTATTTCCAGATGGCTGTTAAAATTTTCATTAATTTTAGAAATCAGAACAGATTTCTCTGAAATGGGGGAATAAAATATTTTTGTCGGGAAAAGTAACCGAAGTTATAAAATTGGAGAATACAATTAATTCTTTCCGGAAGAGTATCTGAATTAATCGAATCAGCGTAAGACGATTCTAGTTATAATATTGTCATCCTGCTTTTACAAAGTGTGACTCTAGGTCAAAATTGAACTGTGAGAATGTCCTGTCTGGCTACTGGACATTTGGAAACGGACAGGAATGTGATATGAGATAGTAAGTTCACTCTCCCTCATTAGTGAAAGGCTCAGAGACTCAGTCGAAATGGATAACTGATATTGCTTTCCTTTCGAGTTGGTAACAGGTCTACAGAGAGAGAAACTTAACCCCGTGTGACTACTCTTTACTACACGCGTTTTTCAAGTTTTAATCAAACCAGGATAAAAGACGAAATTAGTTAGAGGTAGTGACTTAAATGAGGAGATAGAAAGTGTATTCGGTGCCAGACATTCGGACTGATATTGATGTGCTGCTAAAAACCCCACGACAATTAAGGAGAACAAGCGACAGCAAGTTGACGAGAACACGAGATTAAAAGTGGCAATATTTCGTTTATTCCCTTCGATTCGCGATTTTGTTGTTGCATTTTCCGTGACAAATAATTGCTTCTGATCAAAATTTGGAGTTCTCTAGATAGTCGATAGGTAGCATGGCAGACTATGAGTCAGAGGGATCGGGCAGGATTGCGGTAGAAGAGGAAGTGAGGAAGCAGTGACACACAGCCGATCTGAGAGGGATATTGCGGGAACCCATGGTACCCGCGTATGGAGGTGACCCCAAGGAATTAAAGGATCGGCTATTGTCAGTCCACTAGTCCCAAGTAGAATTTGGACTATCAGACCGTGAGACCGTATAAGTGGCACAGAATGCCGCAACGGAAAGGCCTCAGTGTTTTATAGGGTAGTTCCTGCAGGTGGATCCACATATACCCAGGAAAGAGGTAAAAGTCAGGATCACGAGGGAGTTTGCCGATGAAGGGGCGGTGATAGAGGCCATGAGGACACTCCTCAAACTAAGTTGAGGGATGATGCCACTGGAGAGTTGGGAGCTAGAGCAGAGTAGCTGAGAGGAATAGCATTCCCCAAAGTCGTGCGGGCAAATGCGGTAATACAAGCCCGGTTCGCCGATGAAAACGCTCAGGGAGGAACGTGTAAGCCACGATGTATTAAAGGAGGACCCCCCTGCGATAGCATAAGCAAATCATAGCACTGGAGTCTGGCGGAAACCCAAGAACAAAAATCCAGGGCAAAGTTTGATTTGTGAGGCAGGTAGGCAGAAAGGTGGTTTTCGACGATCTTTGGTTGAGAGTGAAAGGTATATAGAAGTATATTCTGGAAGAATGTATAAATCTTATTAATCCACGCCTAGTAGATACGGCTTTCTTTGTTAAACCTGTGGCCATGAAAGCCATATGACGAGGAATTATCCGGTGAAGCAGGGATAACCCACCGATTTCAATTATTATAAATGCACCGGGTGTATAGAAAAGAAGCCCAAAGCTATATGGTATTGGCCCCCCACCATCTTGAATCAAAAAGGTGCTCGGCATATGATGAATTGTTGGTACTGTAAAAGACCAGGTCACCTGAAAAGAAACTGTCCTCGGCGACGGAAGTCAAAGGTAACGAGTAGTGTCCCCGATCGGTTAACTAGATGGAAGGAGCCCAAGTAGGACCACGTGTTGATTACCCTTGGGATGTGCTACGTGAAAGCCAATGCACTACGAGACGAAAGGAGGCAGCTAGATTGTCTCATGTAAAGGTACAAAGTGAAGGACATTATTGTGAAATCATAGTGTGAGGATCAGTAGTAAGAACTATAATAGATACTGGGTCACAAGTTTCGGTTTTGAATGAGGAATATTATGAGGGCTTGAGATATAGAGATCATTTAAAAGGGATAGAAATTACTCATGATGATCAATACCCCGGTGGAAGTAAAGGAGACGAGCAGCGTCCAGATGTTTTATGTGGTCACAGGTTTGGGTGAGGAGGCGATTTTGGGAAAAAACTGTCTTCATAGTCATAGACTGGGAATGGTGTTTAATCCCCCTGCCTTGAAGATAGAGAAGTACTGTTGATATTAGCAAAAGAAAAACGAATAGGTCAGAGGTTGAGCCAGAGTTAGCCACCTAAAAACAAAGAGCACTAATGACGAAGTCCAGGTTTGTAGTTTGAATCCCTCTGAGTCGGGAGAGGCATCAAGTGATCTCGAGGGAGATTAAGTGTCAACTGATGGGATAGCGAATGTCAAATATCTTTCTCTCAGTTCCAAAAACTACGCGAAGAGAGTGAGAAAAGGTCAGATGTACGTCCGGAGATACCCATCAAAGAAAAAAAAATGAGTGTGGCAGAAAAACCTGAGTCTCATTAAAGAAATAAAGATATGGAGACTAGAGATGTGACTAGCAGGTCACGAAGATTTGAAAAATTCCGTTGTCGGGGAGCAAACTGGCCAGATGCCTGTCCTGCAGCATCATTGATGATGACATCAGACATTCGGGACAGGAGGGTTGAGCCCCTGTCTAAAATTCACCTCGCTTATTAGGAGACAGGAAACGAAACTAAAGAATTTGTAAAGTGTGAAAGAAAGACATGTAGATGCATAAAGGAATAAAAAACGGGTATCTTTCGTCTCAAGACTAATCTAGCCAAGTGATAAAGGGAAGTTATACTTTGGCTGGTCAAGGGTCAAAACAAACATAATATTGTCGGACTGGTTAAGAGTTAGGAATATTGGTTAAATTACGCATGGGATACCGGGCTATAACATAATTACTTTAACATTTCCCATATTTCGGAATCATATTTTTTTAATTACAGGGTATAAATATCTTCTTACTAGGTTCTCTAATTCAGTCAGTTGAATGCCATACGTGATACACGCTTGGTCGATCATGTCTCGAAAGGGACATGACTGACTGGGCAGAAGATTATCCTGTAGTAGGTGGCCATTGCTTTCTGCGGTAGACTGCTTGCCAGCAAAGGCTATAGACCCCAATCTGTCCTATCATTTAAGCGATAACTGGAGGGAAGAGACGGATTAATACCTTTCCCAAGGGTATTAGTGCGTACGTGAATGCAAGGTATTCAACTGAAATTCGAAATCGGTTCTCGATATCTCGTTGCGAGCCGATATCCACTGCACCACAGTGCACATGCCTGTTCTCAAATTAGAGAGTCATGGTTGTAGTCATATATAATAAAAACTTCATACACATTTATCATGGACAGGTTAAGAATAAATTGACGACCCTGTTCTTAAATTACAGGGCCATGAATTTTTTCTAAACATGTCTCTGCTAAATGTGTATTAAGCTATTTATTTTTATTATATATGATTACAACTATCAATTTTTATTTTTATTCACACTCCTTACTTTTTTTACTTAATTATGTTGCTTTTCGCCCTTTTAAAAATCTGCTTGTGTTCAAAGTAAGCCATATTAATTTTCTATATATTTATTTTTAATAGTCATTGCAACGAATTTTGTCATGTATATTAACGTTTTTATTTATTTATTTATTTCTAAATTTTAATTATTATCCAGTTTAGGAAGCATAAATAATATCCACAAAACACTGTCATTTCTTTTCTAAAGTTTAATAATACTTTTCTTTTCATACTTCTTATAATAAATAATTTTTCGTGGAAGCACAAAGAGCATGAGTATTTTAAAGACCTACATGTTCATTAGTAAATATTTATTTTATGATTTTCTTTCTTCCACAACTTTTTTATTATCCTATTCTACTTTTAAGTTTCGTTATTAACCTAATTTAATTATGCATTTAACAAATAAAAATATTCGCACTTATGATAAATTGATACGGAGTATCAAAATGTATTATTGACAGGAAATGTTTGCGCGGTTTCTTAATAGTTTCATTGTTCATCAAATCATACCAGCATTCCTTCCAATAAGACACACACACACACACACACACACACACACACATATATATATATATATATATATATATGCATGTCTACAGTCACTGCCGATGAGCAATTGTCGACATTACAAAATGCTAAAATTGTTCATAGACTTAGTATACAGTATAGAGTGTGATGTAACCAACAAACTGTCTATAATGGCCAGAGAACCTAAAATCTGTTTGTACTAAAAAGGTGAACGTCCTGTTAGAAAGAACCAAATAACACCCAACATGATGCTACTGGATGGAGGTGGTTCCTTCTATTAGAAATTACGGTTCCATGGAAGGAAAATTGAAAACGGGTGTACGTGCGAAAAAATAAAAAGCGCTATGAATCGATCTGACCCGACTGCACCGTATATTAGTGCTTATGATATGTGCTACTTATTGAGGTAGAGTTCCCTGGATTCCTTTGATGGTCAATCGTTTTCTTCCTTTTGAAAGTGGGCATGATTGACCGGAAACCTCAGCGTGCTTTATATTGTCTCTAGACGACTGCTCAATAGGCATCACTTTGGATCTGGTCAAGATCCAAAATAAAGAAAGTTGTTTGAAGTCATGCTTGCAACACAGTTCTAATTTCAACGTGAAGCACATCTGTTGAACTTCAATACTAAGTCAATGATATCGGTCGCGACGAAATCATTGTGTATTGGCTAACGATAAAATTTGATTTGAAGCAGTAAAAAATCGCAAGAGACTGCACAAAAGATAATAACCTGTCCGGTGGCAAAAGCTGCCTGCTTGTGGCTCCAGGTAAGGGTAATTGCAACGAAACTGTCTTTACCTTCCCTGATTGGCGGCACGAGCTTTCACATGTTCCATGTAGAAAAATAAAAGAATATATATATATATATATATATATATATATATATATGTTGGGGCCAAATTGCAAAATAAATCTTCGCTCTGATTAGTAAAAAGAAAAACAATGTGAATTCTATATCTTTCCATATACATAAACAGCAAACCGAAGGTTTTTGTATTTAATTGTAAATAATCTGTACAATCAACATCAAACATTGCCTGATGAAGATAATCTATCTCAAAACATTCGAAACATAGAAATTTCCGTGTCGCAATATACAATTAATTCATAACTCTCTCCCCCTCTCTCTCTCTTTCTCTCTCTATCTCTCTCTCTCTATATATATATATATAATGAATATAATGAATATATAATGAATATATATTTTTATTTTATCCGACAACTTTAGTATTTGTCATGATATTGCATACAGCTACTTGAAAATAGTCGTCACGTTTATATTTTAATTTTAATCTCTGCGTATTATTATTGAAAAAAGAGCTTTTCTTATGTTTGACACATTCTGATGACATCTGGTGATGCATACCGAATAAAACAATTTGAATTATAATGTGGGTTGACTGAGCATACATATTATTTATTCATATCTTTTACACATTAAATGAAAATTGTGCGTCTATTTAAAACATGAGTATCTACAATAATAACGTTTCAAGCAATAGAAAGATGTCATCCGACCATCCCATCCCGGTTTTATTATTGTGTAGTATGTGACATTTCAGTGACCTGCTAGTGATCTGCATTTAAGCCCACATATTGTGTAACAGGGAAGCTCACGGGTTATAAGAACGCAAGACTTTGGTGATGCTTTTCGTCAATACGTTTGATTTCGAAATTTCCGATACGATTCTTCCACAAATATCTCCTGTTTCACACACACACACACACACACACACACACACACATATATATATATATATATATATAACGTATCGAGGCAGAAAATAATTTTCTAAACATATACTTTTAAATGTAAGAGACAATGAATGTCTATTATGTTTAATCATAAGCCGTTCCAAACGTCGTATTTTGGCTTTAATTTCAGTTGAAAATGAAGACAAAAATTCTCGAACATTTGGATAATTTTTTATTAATTTGGTTTTAAGCTTTCGTCTAACATGAGCAATCTTCAGAGAGGTTATTAAGACGGTAACACAATAACATCCAACTTCACCAACGATTTTATTTTGTGTTGATATAAAACTCCGCTAGGCGATGGTTACCAAAAATAACAAACGCAGTTCTCAAATTTGCAATGATGTTCTAAGACGTCACATCGCGTGATAGCGCGAAATAACAACAGAACCATATATTCAAATGCAATGTAATATGCCGGTTTTAAACATAATTTAAACATAATAGACATTAATTGTCTCATATATTTAAAAGTGTATGTTTAGAAAAAAAAATATATATATATATCTAAAAGAGATAATAACTATACTCGTGCCGAAAAAAATTCTACGGGTCTACGAAGAAGGAAAAAATGGTTTTAAAACAAGAAAGAGCTAAGTCCATGAACATCGGTCACAAGAGCTCAGACCGAGTCAGCTCGTAGCTCAAAGAAAAACACCGACACTAGCAATCAACTGACACAAAAGCGCTCAATACTATGGTAGAGCGGAATAAATAAATAATACCTACAGAGCCAGATAACCTACCTAGGTTTCACCTAAACGGATCGTCAGAGGAAGATATATATATATATATATATATATATATATATATATATATATATATATATATATATATATATATTCAGATACTTTAATCCAAGCGGAAAAAGCAGGAAGGTAAATTCCAAAAACCCGATCCTAATTAATATTACAATTTTATTTAAATATTAAAAAATGATACAGGAAGAGAGCTCCATGTAATAAAATATTACAGACCAAATATAAATTAAAAAGGATTAATTCAAGGATGTTGAATGACCATTTCGATATGAAATCCCCACAGGGGATAACACATCACCTCAGCAACAAAAAAATCCTTTCTGAAACTGGAGAAAAAAATCAGTCTATTTTTCTTTTTAAATAGATTTGAAAAAAAATTAAAAAGAAAGAAAAAGAAAAAGAAAAAGAAAAATATAAAATAAAAGAAAATAAACAAGAAAAGAAAAATTGGCATCGTCTGGGTTCGCAAAAAAGAGAATTGTAACGTAAAAGGAACAGACGGCGTGTTGAAATGATATTAGGTTAAGCATTGTATATGATATTGTATATATATATATCTTTCTCTGATAATCCGTTTAGGTTAAACCTATGTAGGTTATCTGGCTTTGTAGGTATTATTTATTTATTCCGCTCTAAGTATTGCTAAACTATGAAGAATCTAAAATTTTGATGCCTATAAATTAATAATTTCTGTGAACGAATGAAACCTACACGCACACACACTCTGTCTCATTCTCTCCATCACACACAAACACACTCACTATCTGTCTCCCTCTCAATATATCTAACACACACACACACACACACACACACACGCATGCACTACTAAATACATACAAAACCAGAGAATTTCCCAATGTAATCATACCGTACCAACAATCAACTAGCAAATAACTCTTGACTAACTAGAAATTTCATCCAGTTTTAAAGGCACACCTATCCAAAATATTTTTTAATATTTCGTACAGCAATTCTCCTCGTAATTTGTGTGCTTCTGAATTAGAATTTCCACAGAATTAAGTTTTTCGTGGCCGGACTCAGTAAATATATCAAATACCATTATTTCTTTCTTTATTCGGAGGAACAGAACGAATTTCATCAATTCTATATTTTTGCCTCTCTATCTCGTTGCATAGGTAAAACTTTAGATTGTATAAACATGATTCAATTTAAAAGAATATCGATATCGTTGGGTTGTCAGCTACGCCCATAAAATTTCATAACAAATGGAAGAATCAGCGTTGTGCTATTTGTCTAACTTGAATCGAGATACAATACGAACAATGACGTCCCAGCTTATATCAATGGCGGCGACAAAAAGATCTGCGGGAAACCATGATTTATGAAGGGCTAAAAAAATATTTGGTTGCGTAAATATATAAATAATCTTACTTCTCTACGGGGTGACATCCAATTTTTGTTACTTTTTAGCTTGCGTATCCAGTTTAGATAAATAATTTTGGAGCCATTTAAGAAAATGCATTATAGAAAGCAATGAATATCTACCCAGAATAGCGGGGAATGCATACGAGTAATACTGGCACATTAGTTACCATGTTCTATGAGAAATTCCATTTTTCGTCTACAGCTTTCTCTGTATATCCGTAAAGTAAAAATGAAAATAAATAAATAAATAAATAAAAACATTACCCGATTATCATTGCACTCCGTAGCTTAGGCAGTTCAAAGCACGTTGTTTCTAACGATCTGCCGAAAATGACGTAGATTTGAATATTGTCTGAGAACAAATATGAGTTATAGTTTCTGGGACTCAGTACATAATCTGATGTGTTTAATTTTTGTTTTTTTAACAAAATCAGGAACGTTGAATCTCTCTGTCGTTAAGACTTTCCAGCTAGAAAAACCCTCGGCAGCTTCGGAAATTGTTCTGTCTGCATTATTTTCCTCGTAACAATTGTTATGTTCGTGGTATTATTTTTAGACATTTTCTAAGGGTGCCTCCTGGCTATATATATATATATATATATATATATATATATGTATTTACCCTAGAAAAAAGATTAGACATTCTACAATTTCATGGGTAATACATATTTCGCAGCCAAACCTGTTATCATCCAAAGAAGAATCACATACGGACACTCACGTGCCCATAACGAGAAAATGTAACGGTAATCAACACAAATATTTCCTCATATTATAACAAAAAAAGATCATTTTTAAGATTGTTTTTTAATATTTTATTTTTTCATTTTTTTATATTTTATATTTTAATATGTTTTTAGTTATTGTAACTATATTTATAATATAATATTACTAGTAGCTATATTTTAATTTGTATTGAAAAGTATGATTTACCATTTATTTTTATACCTTAGATACATTCCATTATATTTAAAACTAAATTTAATGTTAAATTTCCATGTTATGTTTTTCTAAGAAACTAGATGAATTGCAATTATAGTTTATACTCGAGATTTCATTAACGTGTATTAGTGAAGTAGCGTGACCATGTCGATCTAAGGTATTAACTTCTTTCTTTTTTAATCAGCGAGGGAATTTCTTTGTAGGTTACCGTTACAAGTACCTATGCTAGATATGGGCATGTGAGTGTCTGTATATGATTTTTATCTGGATAATTTTGAATATTAATTGTTGTATCATTTGGGTCTGAAGTGCAGCAGGTTTTGGCTGCGGAATATGTAATACCCATGAAATTATAGAATATTTTATTTCTTTCTAGATTACATTACTCTGTTAAATTAAATAAATTTAAAAATGAGTTCTTTTGAGTTCGTCTACCAGATTTTAATACAAAATATTCTACTTCATATATATATATATATACTAGAAAAATGTCATATATATATATATATATATATCCTGGGATAAAAGCAATCAGAGACTAACCGTACTGATGAGCTGTTATGCAGCGAAACAGATCTGTCTGCGGATATATATATATATATAATAACAAAACCGACTCTCTCTCAAACGGTAGGTCTTGGCGATCTTGCGATTTTTTGTCGTGTGTTTTTGCTCTACGTCACTGCCTCTTGATTAGTTCAATTTGGTTGTTTGTATCGAGCACTTTTCTTTCTTTGTGGTTCGTTCCGTTGGAGGGTTTTTTTTTCTTTGCTGCGAGGTACTGTATGTATTGTCGGTGCTCCGCGGTTTTCTTTTTTTTCCCCCTCTTGTCCAAAGCTTTAGAGCGGCGGACAATAACGGAGTTAGATTCTGCCGGTTATTCGTGGTCCTCAAAATTTACTTGTGTAAAATTTTAGGATTAGGATACGTAGAGAGTCGCGCGGTAGGTCTTGGCGATCTTGCGATTTTTTGTCATATATATATATATATATTAGAGAACATTTTCAAAATTCAAAGGTGTCGGATGCACATTTCGACATGGGATCTCTAATAGAGATTCCACGTCACGTCAACGACATTGTTTTGTCCCAAATGGCGAAGGCCCTGGGGTAAAGGGGGAAGGGGCAAGGTTAATAACCGTCAAGAACTGACAGTTCCTTTAAGGTCAGGGAAGTGGGATTTCTTTTTTTTTTTTTTTAGCAAAGCAGAACAGGACAGAGGTGGTATTGGCGGAGGTTACAGAATATTAATTAGGAACAGGTTTTTGGAATTTACCTTCCTACTCTTCCACTTCGGATTAAAGAAAAACAATATATATATATATATATATATATATATATATATATATATATATGACATCAGGATCAACACCGAGCGGCGAAAATTTGTTCCATTCTTAAAAGTAATCACTACGATTACCGTTTTGTGTTGATTTCAATGTTCTCATTTATATTTAACACTTCACTCAATAAATATCTGCCCTAACTAATAAAGCAACATCTTTTAGGAAAAATTCGTCTTTATTTCTCAATTTAGTCTCTTTCTTGCGTAATACAGTGATTCTAACGCTTCTCTAGCAATTCGATGATTTTGTGTAGAATTACTTGTCATTCGTCTCAAAATACTCTACAGTCTCCGATATCACGTCTTCATTGGCGCCAAATCTCTTTTTCTGGAGCATTCTTTTGAGGTCTGCAAACAGTCAGTAGTCGCAGGGGCAGCAGATCAGGAGAATAGGGTGGATATGGAAGCAATTCAAGCGCAATTTATGTAGTTTTGCCAACGACCGACGTTTTGTATAATGTGCTGTCTTGGTGAAAGATCACTTTTTTCTTCTTCATTTGTGGCAAATTTTTAAACGCACCAATAATGCTATATAAATTTCGTTATCAATGGTTCTTTCTTTCTCAAGGTAATCGATAGACAAAATGCATTCCGAATCTCAAAATACAGATGCCAAAATATTGCCTGCTGATGTTTGCGTCTTTGGTCGCTTTGGACGGCTTTTGCCTGCTGCTATCCACTCAGTTTAATGCTGATTTGTACCAGGTGTGAAGTGGTAGGTCCATGTTTCATCCATTGTCACATATTTACGCAAAAACATCTTCTTGTTGCGTTGTAACAGTTTCAAACGACGTTCTGAATCGTCAACGCATTATTATTTTGATCAACTGTGTGCAAACGAGGCAACCACGTTGAACACAGCTCTTTCATTAACAAATTTTCATGCAAAATGTTGAATGCACTGCCCTCTGATATGTTCGACTCCCCTGCTATGTCACTCTACTTCATTTAACGATTAGCCAAACCGAACGTGTGGATTTTGCTTTTTTGTTTTTCCGTTTTATCGATTTTGGGCAACCTGATAGTTCAGCATCAATTGTGTTTGTGCAACCGCGTTTAAAGTCTACATAGCACAGCTTGACTGTTTTTTCGGCCGGAGAAGAGTCACAATAAAAATTATTAAACCATTGCTTTGCTTGAACAGTAATTTCCCACTAGAAAAAATGCTTTATCAACATATGAATTTCAGATTTTTCCATTGTTTTGAAAATTTGCAACAGTAGCTTCACTTAAACAACTGTAATTTTAAAAGTAATTAACCGATTGTGTGCAAATTTTGTCACGTGCATTTGAAAGTAGGTATTTCGCAAAAATTGCATAGATCTTTTATTAGTTCCGTCATTTATATGTCAGGTCCGGGACATGTTAAGTGACGTGTGACATACACTTTTTCTCTGATACCGAGAACTTGAACGAAAAATAAAACATATATTAAATATATATACAGTAGTGGCCATAATATAAGGAACGGAAACAACAAAGACATAAATATGTGTATTACTTAAAAAGTAATGCATGATTAGCAATTAAATTTTGACCGAATAAAGATTAGGGTGCTATACAGTTGTGGAGTAGTTTTCGCACTGAAGGTCATAATCGTGCTATGTCGGTTGCTAATCGACTTAAGATACCCAAAATGTTAGGAACTTTGTAATCTTCCACTGAAAGCTGACTCCTTAGTATTCGGCTAACTGAAGATTAATATCAACTGCCTAGTAGTTCTACTGAACTTTAATAGAACTCTAAAGAACTCCTATGAACTTCCCAAGAACTTCTCAAGAACTTCCTGTTAACTCTTATTAATATAGGAGGAAGAGTCTATTATCTGAGGATAACAAATGCGTAAATATTATACCCTGATACCCTAGTGAAATGGTGATAAAGAAGATACGTCCGGATCAATTGCAGGAGATTCCAAAGAATCTGGAGGCCATAGTTGCAGCCAATTGCGATTTTATCGAGTAAATTTTCTCTGTAATATTTCAAGATATTTTTTGTGCAATTTTGGTAAATATATCTGTTAAAGTGAGATGTAAGTGTCATTTTCATTGCTGTGTAAATCAGGTGACAATTTATTCATCGCACCTAGCATATATATTAAAAAGAAAAAAAAACGTTATTGCGACCAACGAAAACATAGACAAAACCTAAAATCTTCATCCCGATACAGTCACTAATAAAAATTAGAATACTATCAGGAATCTCTTGATTCAAACTTACGTACTCAGTAAAGTAGGTACCTCCACTGGAGTCCATTTTTTTACCTATACCTAAAATTAAATTGAAATTTTAAAAATAAATAAGTTATCTTCAAGCTTTAAAATTAGCTTTAATTGACAGCCAAGAGATTAAATTTAATAATTCTAGTAAGCAAAACATACTGGTGTTATTTTTAACCTAAATTATATTGATTCAAATCTAAAATTTTAATTTTTTTTAAATATACCGCCATTTTTGATTGAATGACTCATAAATTTTAAACAGTAGCCAATGTTCTGTTTTTAAAAATCTTGAAAAAATAAAAAAAACCGCACTGGCAGGTTATTAAAGTCAAATTTGAATATTAAAACTTACCTTTATCTATTTTCAATCAATTAATAAATGCTTACTGCCAGAAATTTACAAAAAAAAAACAAAATTAATTACGGTAGTCCTTTTCTTTGTTATGTAACTCATAGATGTGACGAAAGATGACAGCTACCGGATGTTGATTGATACGCAGTGTATGGCGACCAATCGTGCTAAAAAATTTTAATTTTTTTTTTTTGGTTTTTAACAAATAGTGAAATTACAAATTTAACAATTTCAGCACTTATATATTTTATAGAATTTTAGTTTAGATTTATAGCCAGACATTTGAATATGCTTTCTGAATAAATAAAAATTTTAAAAATTTAAATTTCTTTTAAAATAATTGTAATTTAATAAGAAACAATGAGATTTTAAAACAAATTTATTTTGGTAAGTGTAAATAAAATGTAACCAGACTTTTCATTGTCGTTTGGTTTGTCCATTTAAAAAAAAATTGAAAGAACATGTAAGTGGGGGGAAAAGAAAGAAAATTCCCCAAATTTAATAAAAAAAATTGTCACAATCTTAAATTTTTCTGAATTTTGAAATGAATGCCTTTTCATTTTTTTTAAAATTTAGGTATAACAAAATCAGAAGACTTACTTGTTAATTATTTTTTCGTGAGGGGGTATTTTAGACAAAAGTGCGAACAAATGTTTGACAAGTTTGTCTAAAAATCTCAAAAAAAAAAAATCAAGTAGAAATTTATATAATGGTTAGTTAGGTAATTCCCAAACGTATAAAAAGTTACCATTTATGATAATTCTTCAAATTTAATTAAAACAAACTTTTATCGTGAATATTTTTTGAAGTTCAGTTATGAAAATGTTTTTATTTTCTTGAACTGTACTGTAGTGTTCAATACATATCTTTTTTTTAATTATCATGAATTACTTAATGCACCTACGGTCACAATTTATTCAAAAATTAAAGATTTTAAAATAAAAAGATACTTTTAAATGTTGATGGAATTACTTGCAAACAGGCTGTTAAATTTTAGAAACGTAAGATTGAAATTGCGTTATGTTTTGCCAAGGGGAATAACCCAGAACGCTTGTTAACTTATAGAATCATTTTGACCCATATGGAACACCGTACTTTATAATATTTGAACATCGTACTTTATAACTTTGAACGTATTTGCACAAATAATTAATTCATTTTTTTCTGTTTAAAAATATTTTTGGTGAAAATTTTTTATTAATTTTTTTTTTGTTTTATAGACAGTATAATCATCAATTCTTAACTAAAAGGAAAAACACATACAGTTCTTTAAAATATTTTAAAAATATTTTTAAAACTTTATACATTATTTATAATAAAAAAATAAAAAAATGAAAACAATTCTTTTATAATTTTATTAGTAATCAAAAAAAATTTTTTTTTTCAGACTATAATGTCCTTAATTTTTCTTATTTATTCCAGCAATTAAAAGCTTATCAAAAAAAATTATATCAAAGTTTTATTGCATTTTTTATATTTCTCTTCGGAGCAGATTTTGGTATCGTGTATCATAATTTTAAATAAAAAAAGTACATGATTTATATTTCCCGATGAGTTCTGCGTTTAACTAATAAAACAAAACATTCCAGAAAATTAAAATTCATTAAAATTTCATGAATTTACTTGAAGGGGGGGTAACAGACTTAAAAAAAAATTGTTTTCATCAAAATTTTAAGAAGGTAATAATTTCAAAAATAATTTTATTCATTTGTTAATGAGTACTGAAAGTTTCATTAAAATCCGACAAATATTTTATTTTTGCGAGAATTTCCTAATTAATGTGTTCGGAAACCGAAAAAGTGAGTGAAGAAAAAAAAGTGACGTAATCAATTATAACATAGACGTAATATTTTTAACCACCCTAACTTCTAATCAAAAACAAAATTTTCTGACCAAATTTCGAAAATGTTAAAAGGGATTAACAAAATTTTTAAAAATAATTAAAATTTACTTTGATCTTTCCTCTTCATAATATTATAAACGTTTTGGATAGAAAAATTTCCTTTATTAGGTTTTTAACCTTTTTAAACTTTTTTTTATGATGGATTTTTGTGACGTAGTAGAGGTACCTACAGTAAAGTAATGCGGGTGATGCGTAGATTGCATAGAACGAGCAAAAAACGCTCACCAACGTTAAATTCTACGAAAGGATGGCAGGAGTTTCACGCTCACCCGATCTTCAGAAGACTTGTACAGCAGATTATATGTACTGTTATAAATATGTTTGTGGCCATTATTATCTGTATGCATATTTTCACAACCGTTGCAATGAAAAAGACTTCATTTTAGTATTTGTTTATATTTCTGAGATGAGGTGGTATTTTCAGTGTTTATATTATTCTGACGATTGTCCTCATCTTTGTTGCCATTTGTATGACGTTTAATAATACTTCATTCTATTTGTCGATATTTCGGATATGAGGTGGTATTTACAGTGTTTATATTATTCGGACTATTGTTTTCATCTTTGTTGCCATGTGTATGACGTTTAATAATAAATCATTCTATTTGTCTATATTTCGGAGATGAGGTAGTATATACAGTATTTACATTATTCGGACTATTGTCCTCATCTTTATTGCCATTTGTATGACGTTTCGGCCGTTGTAAGCCCCGGCTTTAAGAACACATGGCCCAGTGGATAAAGACGTTGGTTAGTTCTTGACATGAATCTTAGAGTTGTGAGTTCAATATCAGGCTATAGCAGTGACGAACAAGTAATTGCAGGGTTAGAACGAGATAAATCATCACATCCAATCGAGATTTTACGCAAGGAATGAGAATGGTATACCCCAGTGATTATAATAAAGGATTCGGTTCGAAATTCCTTAGCTCCTGAAGAAGGCTGGAGCGTACAATAGCCGAAACGTCGTACAAATGGCAACAAAGATGAAGACAATAGTTCGAATAATACAAATACTGTAAAGACTTTATTTTTTATTTGCCAGTTGTTTAAGTAAAGTGTTACGATTTTTGTTGCACCCTCGACAACTGTAGTGACTATCGTTGTTGTTCATATATGCAAATTATATTAGCGTAAATGATTAGCAACGTAAACAATTGCATTTTCCTCGGCACATTCATGTTTTAGACGATTTTACCAGTCTGCTCCATAGGTGGTCGGTGAAACAAAATAAATATCAACTGCAAGAAAGAAAAACAGTTTTATACAGAGAAAGGCTCATCCACTTCTACATCAATCGCCATCTCTGATTTGTGCCAACAACAGAGAATAAACAATATTATTTTTGGACCAGCTCTCGTTTTTCTTTCTTCTGGTTCATATCTGTTTTCCAATGATCACTTTCCCTATTCCTGTTCGGTGAAATTGAAATAAAGAAATATTTTCAAATAAGTTTCAAAACTATATAATCTATCAAGAGAAATTGCCCTGTCATGTTGTTACGTCCTGCTATTTATCTTAAAGTCGGTGAATAAGTGATTGCAGAAAACGTGGTAAAAATATTCAAAATAGAAATATATTTCTCATTAAAAAATCTAGAAATAAAGAAAGAATAGAAATGAAATCGCATTTTTAATGTCTATGTTGAAATTAGTTGCAGTAAAATTTTGAGCAAGATAAAATAACTCTACCAGAAATTTTTTTTTACCTTACTGATCGTTTTTATGTATTTATTGTTATAGATCAACGCGGATATCGCAAATGTAGAAAATAATCTTAAGAGCAAATAACATTATATCGTGTTTTATACGAATTTTTTTAACATTTGGAGTATATGAATCACTCATTCTCAATAAAAACCTATAACATAGATTTTTTCTTTTGGTAAAATGAATTATCTGTCTGCTTCCGTAGCTGAGTGATTCTGAAATTGTAATCTTCTTTCCAAATACGTCAAGTCACATTTATCATTTCGGATATCGATTCGCATACGACAAGCTATGAATGGTAATACAGAGGATCCGATGGAATTAAAATCATCAAGATTATTTCAACGATATTATTTACCATAGCAATTAATATCGATTTCTTATCTGTTTAATTGCTAAATCGATATAAGCTCATTAAATTAGCCACGCGTGTCAAAAAAGAAATACATTCTCAAAAATATTATCTGTTCTTGTCAAATAAGTGGGAAAAATAATATTTTTATCAGTTTTCACCACGTCGATTTGACCGAATCAGAAAAATATAAACAAAATATATTTCAACAATTTGGTAATGCGTTTTCACAGAAAATGTAATATTAAAAAACGTTAAACCGACAAGGCACAGAAATATATATGTTTTTAATGTTGGGAACTTTGTTCCGGAGATAAAATGTTATTATATTATCCCATATAATTTTGACGAAATATATTCGCCTTCGCGTGGAACCGTCTTCAAAATGCAAATGAATTTTTCATGCAAATAACCAATATATATCTAAACTTAGTTATAAATAGAACTTTGTCTGAGTGTCTATGTGTGTGTGTGAGTGTGTGCGTGTCGGTGTGTCCGTTAAACGGCTGAAACGATTTTCTTGAAAATTTACACATTTGTACTATAAGCGTCTGCGAGTGTTCTTAGATAGTTTTTGTGTCAAAGTACCCCCGATAAATATCGAAAATCGATAATCGAAAAAAATCGGCTTATAGAAGAATTGGTCCGATTTTAATCAAATTTAATACACTTATAGACAAAGACATTAGAAACGATATTAAGAAGTTTCAAGGTTGCAGTTCTTACAATAGTGCAGAAGATCGATAATATATATATATATATATATATATATATATATATATAAGGCAAGATGTTTGCGTGTGTGTCTTTTTATCTGCCTGTATGTCAGTATTTTTCAGGCCTTTTATTTTAGTTTTTGCTTCGGGTTTGATTCTAAGTAGGTATAATTGTAGTTCTTAGTCTCAGCCATGATACCATTTACTCAGAGAACTTATTTAGACTTCAAAATTCAGTTTACGACAAAAAAGCTTTTTTGATATCGACACCAGGAAATCAAAATGTGACTTACATTCATTCATTTTTCTTTCAGTCTATGGTTTCGCTTTAATTGGAAACAACTATTGCTTTTTAGTCTTTCGTGCCAACGTCCAAAGAGTCTGAGCTCCGGGACCATGGATTAGTTTTAAAGCTTTCATTACACCCGAGCAACGCCGGGCTGTACTGCTAGTATATATATATATATATATATATATATATATATATATATATATATATATATATATAGTGATGATCCACGTATACTGTCTTAATATGTATAGGAAATACATAGAGAATTTAAAATGTGGGAAGCCTCGCTGTTTAATTTGTAAACATTTAATAACAGACAAAACATTCTCTGTACCCAACACCAAAATAAATTTACAGCCACCAAACCTTACTTTTGACAGCGAAAACATATACTTTCTCTCCTGCTCAATTTGCCCCAACAGTGGATATATCGGTGAATCCGGTAATAGCTTTAGATTTCGCTTCAATAATCACAAACTAATTATACGACAAAAAAATGTATACTCCCCAATTGCAGCCCATTTTAATCAACCTGATCATACTTTAGAAAATTGCAAATGTTTTCTAATAGACTCCAATTTTAGTTCTACATACACACGCAAAAAGAAAGAAAAATACTGGACTTTAAAATTAAATACACAGAAGTTGGGTTAAATAGGGACTTAGGTGTGTTGAATATTTACAAATATTTCAATAGCTAAAAATTTTTTTTCTGATATTCCAAGAAATTTTTATTTAAAACAAACAGACTTTCTCTACGGACGTGCGGCATGTTGTGAACAAACACACCACGTGATGTAAACAAAAAAAAATTCGGACGCTAGCGTGAAATACGTTTCTAATTCAAATTTAAAAATCACTCGTTTCTGATGAAGGACCGAGGGCGGTCTGAAATATAAAATAAAATAATAAAAATAAACAAATACTGTCCAAAAAAAGTACATTTTTAAATTCAAAACTTTTTATTAATATTCTTTCCTATATATATATATATATATATATATATATACTCAAAGTGTTAGTTGGACTTAGACGCAAGACATAATTAAGGGGGAGAAAAGAAGACATTAGGAGAAGAAACTGGAAACTCATTTTTTTAAACGAATTTTTGTTGCAAACCAATATATATATATATAATTAAATTTGTTTAGTTTATTTACATTTAATATAGTTTACACTTAGACTCTTAAACTTCTAGTTATTTACCTCATCATCAGGCAATGTTAGCTCGCCGTGAAAATAATTTTCATTTGAATATACGAAGAGTATATTTGTTATTTATGGATATGGGAAGACTATAATTTAACTAACTAAAATAGATACACTTTAAATGTGAATAAAATATTTATTTTTGAGGAATACAGGAGTCTTCTTTCGTTCTTTATGGCAAGAGAGACAGTTGATCAAAACCTCTGTACAGAATGCATTTCTGTTGATGTATCCTTTGTTGTTACAAATTTATTCTCCCTGTATCTAATCCTTTTCTAAAGCAAAAACGAAAACAGAAGACCGGGAGAAAACATTTTATACTTTTGGTTTGACATAAAGGTGTCTATGAGTGTTATTATACTATTTTTATCTTGATTCGGAATGCATTTTATTCAATTTTTTCATGAATCTCTTAATTTAAAAAAAAATTAATATCTATTTATTTATTAAAATATTTAGCAACCATTTTATTATTTTAAAAAAATCTGTTATATTATTTATTATATTCTTATACAGTTTTTAATATCATAATACAAACTTTTAATACCTATTTAAACATTAAAAATTATACATATGTTTAGTTATTTTAATATATATTTAATTATTATTATTTCATAATATCAATCAAATTAAATATATATATATGTAAGCTAATAAATATATATTTTATGAAGAATCATTTTAATCATATACTAAGTTGAGCATTTTTCATTATTTACATATGATATTTATTTCATTACGTTTATTTAATAAATTTTTATTTCTAAAAAATTTAATAAAATATTTATATTTTGTTTCTTGTTTTGTGCGCTTCATCACCCAGAATCCAGAAATATATATATATATATATATATATATATATATATATATATATATATATATATATACCGCGGTTTCGCACAACGGCTCGTCAGGGCAAAGGCAGACCAAGGACTTTTTTTTTTTTTTCCTTCGAACACCCCCTTCCCCAAATGGGTTAGTCTTTAATAGATGTCTATTTATTTGATTAGTCCTTGGTCTGCCTTTGCCCTGACGAGCCGTTGTGCGAAACCGCGGTAGGTCTTGGCGATCTTGCGATTTTTCTCGTGTGTTTTTGCTCTACGTCACTGCCTCTTGGTTAATCCTTTTTGGTTAGTTTAGTATCGAGCACTTTTCTTTCTTTGTGGTTTGTTCCGTTTGAGGGTTTTTTTTCTTTGCTGTGAAGTGCTGTATGTATTGTCGGTGCTCCGCAGTTTTCTTTTTTTTTCCCCTCGTTGTCCAAAGCTTTATAGCCGAGGACGATAACGGAGTTAGATTCTGCCGGTTATTCGTGGTTCTTAAAAATTACTTGTGTAACATTTTAAGATTTGAATACGTACGGAGTCAATTTTATTAATATATATATATATATATATATATATATATATATATATATATATATAAAATTGAAATTGTAGTTGAATGTATTTCTGTGAATCACTAATGCATTTGTTAGATTATTATTAATGCTTTCTTTTTTATGTTCATATATAATGTTTTTTATTTCTACTTGTTTCTCCGATGTACATGGAGAAACAATCCCGGCAATTTATTCCGTATACACCTGTTTGTTCGTCATTATGATATCGGTTATTTTTAGATCTGATAATTCCCATATTGGTTTTCGAGGTAGTTGTTAATCTGTGTGTGTTTTTTTACATCGGAGAAACAAGAAGAAATCTGAAAAAAACATATATATGAACACAAAAGAGACATCACTAATAATAATATATATAATATAACAGTATATATATATATATATATATATATATATATATATATATATATATACTGTTCATATGAGCTACACGCCTTAAATCTTCAGAAAGTACGACATGTCTGAAAGTGTTGCATAAATCCTGTTGCTGTTACAACATGAATTACAACCATTATTCTCGCAATTGTAATATCACTAGGAAGAAGCCTGGTGCAAAGGAATGGGAACTCCACCAAACAATCAGTTTGATAAGACACATGACAAAACTCATTGTCCCGATTCTGATGAAAAGAGAACGCAACAGAATCGGATCATGATAGGACAATAACAAAACAAGATCGTCAAAGACACAGGAATATGGGGCGCGATTTTTATACTCAGGATCTTATTAGAAACAGAGATAAACAGGCAGGAAAACGAGTACCTGTGTTTTAAAGAGTACTCAAAGGTGTTCAACAACTTGTTAGAGATGATCGGCAACCTCGACATATTCAGGAAAATTGCTAAGGTTATCAGGAATCTGACCAGCTGCATACGAACAAGAAATTAATTCAACTGATACACAAAAATAAAAAAAAATGATGTGTCTTCTCAGCGGATCTATTCAATACGTACAGCAAATCAATTCAGAGAGAACTAAAAATCCTCGCCAGGATTCGTCACTGACGGCCACAATCGGAACAGTATAAGATATGAAGATGATACAATGCTGATGGAAGACTCGGAAATGAAAATATAGGATCTCTTACATTAGGGTAGCCAGGTAAATTGAGAAGAAAGGGTTAAATATAAACTTAATATAATACTGAACAGACCAGAAATATTAAAAGCCGAAGTGGAAGCTGCACTGACCAAATTCAGCACAAACAAAGCAGCGGAACCTGATGGTAATGTAATAGAGATGCTGACAGCCTCAGACGAATTCAGCGTAGACAGGTTTACAGACATAATGACTGGAATCTACAACAGTGGCGATATAGTGAAAGACATAAACAGATCGATTCTTAAAGTACTGCCAAGGAAGTCAGGTTCAAAGAAATGGGAATTCGACCAAACAATCAGCTCAATAAGACGCATAACACTGCTCATAAACCCGGATTCGGTTGAACAACGCTCGCAGCAGAAATTGGTTGAGAGTTAAGACATGAACAATGTGTGTTTGTAACAGATATCGGAACAAGTAACGCAATATTCATGCTCAGAATGCTATCAGAAATAGCAATACGAATGCAGAAAGACCTGTATCTTTGCTTTATAGAGTACACAAAAGCGTTTGGCAATACACGCCACAAAATCTTGTTGGAGATGCTCGGCAACCCCAAGAAAGACATTAGTATAATCAAGAATCTATATTGGCAGCAAACTGCTTGCATACGGACAGGAAATGATTTCAACAAAGGGACCTAAGTTAAAAATGTGTTTTTTTCGCCGGTTCTATTCAACCTGTAGAGCGAAAAACTTTCGAGAGAAATAATGTTCTTGCTATGATTCCTCATTGGCGGCCACAATCTCAAAAATATAATAAATACGGATGTAACAGTGCAGTTAACACACCCGGAAAAGAAAATATAGGACCTACTACAGAATTTAGGAGGAGAAAGTGAGAAGAAAAAACTGAGCATAAACTACAAAAAAACTATATGTATGGTCATCAAAAAAAAAAAAACGACGCCATTATGCCAACTACATATCTGTGAAATTGAAAAAAAAAACAAGTAAAGAAATTTAAATACCTGGAAAGCGTTCTAACAGAGGATGGAAAGCGCAAAACAGAAATCCAAAGAAGTATTGACATGGACAAGGACGCATTTCAAAACCTAACCAGAGTACTGAGAAACGGGAAACTCTCATTAAAATCAAAGCAAAGTGTATTGGATTGCTATATGATATCAGTCCTTCTTTTTGGCAGAGAATGTTGGACAATCTTATCATGGATGAAGGAGAGGCTTAAGGTAACAGAAATGTGTTTCTACAGAATGATGCTGAGGATTCCATGGACCGAGCACGTGAGCAACGATGTGGTATTCGCGAGGTTGCAGACGAGAGGAAATCTCATACAGCTAAAGTTCCTGTGATACCTAACGAGGAAAGAGAGTCTGGAAAATCTTATACTCACGAGACAGATAAAGTAAATGTGTGATAGGAGAAAGCAGCAAAACACACATTTGATAGGAATGAAAACATAGATTGCGAAACGGAATTTGTGAGAGGCACCAAGAGGAAAAATATTAAGAGCGACAACAGACACGGGCAAGTAGATGTCTATGACCGCCTTTGTCTTGAAGGAACATGGCACATGAAGAATTAGGAGAAGATAGAAATTACATCTTACAATGAAAAGAGCTTAAATATATCGCCACGAAATCTGGACTACGGATATTTATCAACAGAAAAAACCCAAAATCAAAATCAGAAACTCTCTTAGACTATTTTTTTATGAAGTCTGATTGAACAGTTCCGAAACAATCCAGTAAATTAAGCATAAACTGTAATTTCAAAAAACAAAAACACTTTCTTTATTTTAAGGAAGAATGTTTGCATCAAAATATTTGGAGCAGTTTCAACGACCTTCTTAATACAGAATGTTAAAAGTAATCACTACAACCTTCTTAAATGTTTAAAGGCAACAATATTTTAGCAGTATAAGATCAATGTCGTATTTATAAAAATAGAGAAGACGATTGAAAACCTTGATATGTTTTATAAAATTTATGAACATTCTTTACTTTACCGTTTAATTATACCTGAAATGTCGCCATTTATCTAACAATTATCAAAATTATTCAATCCGTTAATAGCATTGAATGAACACTGCACACGAAGTAATTCAGAGCATTTATTCTACCAAACGAGACAATCAGATTCTACCTTCGCTGGATGTTGTAAACAGATTGATTCCCGTTTCTGATAAAATTGTAAAATATCGTTATAAGTCTCGCCCGCGTCCCACAATTTAATTAGGATTATATACACTTTATACCGATAGAATTAAAGTTAATACAAGAGAAACCTGGCAAGGATTTTTAGTTCTCTCTGAATTGTTTTGCTGTACGTATTGAATAGATCTGCTGAGAAGACACATCAGTTTTTTTATTTTTGTATATCAGTTGAATTAATTTCCTGTCCGTATGCAGCTGGTCAGATTCCTGATAACCTTAGCAATTTTCCTGAATATGTCGAGGTTGCCGATCATCTCTAACAAGTTGTTGGACACCTTTGAGTACTCTCTAAAACACAGGTACACGTTTTCCTGCCTGTTTATCTCTGTTTCTAATAAGACGCTGAGTATAAAAATCGCGCTCCATATTCCTGTGTCTTTGACGATCTTGTTTTGTTATTGTCCTATCATGATCCGATTCTGCTGCGTTCTCTTTTCATCAGAATCGGGACAATGAGTTTTGTTATGTGTCTTATCAAACTGATTGTTTGGTGGAGTTCCTATCCCTTTGCACCAGGCTTCTTCCTAGTGATATTACAATTGCGAGAATAATGGTTGTAATTCATGTTGTAACAGCAACAGGATTTATGCAACACTTTCAGACAGATTGTAATTTTTAAAATGTACAAATTTTTCTGCAACAATAATTAAAATTCATTACTATTCTCTAAAATATTTTGAATTAAATATTAAATATTGAATTGAGCATCAATAGGAAATATTTTATCGCTACATAATTTGGTCGTTTCGTCGATACATATTATAGGTTCCAGTGTATCAGTGACATAACCTTTGCTTTAAAAGATCTTGATTAAATTGATAAAGAAATCCACCTCAAAATTCAATTGAAAGTAATTTTGAAACTAAATTGACACATATTAGGGGAATATTAAGTTGACCAAGAAGTTATATTTTATGTTTGGTGTAAGCGAGAAAAAAATTTTCATATGAATAAGCAATGAAGGAAGAGGAAATAGATATAAATGATAGTTTTACACTAATTTATTTAAGAACTGAGTCATTTTGACAGTTGAGTTTGTTCACAGTATCATCTGCATCCGCTTAAATAATAGACAATACTGACAGTGGATATTTATATAATTAAGTGAAGATTGCTTCATTCTAAACTTTACCAGTCTGGACAGGTTGAATTAAAAACAATTTATGTTACAATAGATTTAGAATGATTTTATTTACTGATTTCTATTATGCCAACTTACGGTACATCATTAAAAGTTTGTATAATAATTTGACCGACAGAACGACCGAAGGAATATACCTATATATTTTATTTTGCCTTATGAATATTTGTAGCCAAACCTTACCAAAGGGTTTGCTGAGAAATCATTAATATTGAAAACGGCCGATTTGTAAAACGTCCCTCTGTTATCAGATGAAAAAGCACGTTGAGAATATCAACTAAACAAGAATTTCCTTTTATTTATCTTCATAATGAACACAGCGGTGACTTCCTAACTTCGTTGCTTCTGTGAAGCTGAGTGAGTGTTCAAGTTACAATAACAACTTTTAATTCTCTAAATCTGCTATCCTCTGAAGGCATGAATTCGTACTTTGTACAAAATAGAAAATGTATTACAATCTTATTGGGATTTATACTACATCTTTCGAATTGTTTTTTATCGTTGCTATATTCACGACGTTTTGGTTGTTGTACGCTCCGGCATTCTTCAGATGATTGGAATTTTAAATCGAAGCCTTTATTTAATATCCAAGGACAAATGACATTTGATAAAATGTTAGTTTAAGTCATCTATTTAAAACTGTTGACTTGAACTATTGACTTGAACAAAAGAGTTGCAAGTGCATTACCTGGCGACAACAGAATAAAAAACAAAGAAAAAAAAAGCAAAAAGAAAAAATGAGGAATTTATTTACTAAAGGGAAATAACTGAAATTGAGATTCAGAAAAGAAATTGCATGAGAACAATCGACACTGATGGATAAAATGTAGATTTCGGTTCAAAATCTCAACGCATGTCACCTGAGTCCGGAGTTTACAAAATCCGAATCGTCGTGAATATAACAATACAGATGAAGACAAGAATCTAAACAATGTTAATGCTTGCCTTCGTAATTTTTAGTAAATCTCAGATTATTTCAATATGATTACACAGTTTCTTCGAATCTAAAATCAGACATTCGTTTATTCAAATAATTTTACATTATAATAAAATTCAATTTTATACGAACGTTAGTAAAAACATATGCTACTTAATTAGGAAATTCTCTTGATGGACTTTCAAATAAATATATAATTATATTCGTTTCCGTTCTGCATATAAATTTATTTTGTTTAAGATGAATGTAAAAAATGGTTTCGAAGAATGTTTCTATTCCAATTCAGTTGTTGACACAAACCTTCTCTTTTAATTGAGTTCGTTGCAATTAGTTTTCATTTTCAAGTTAGTCAATGTTTAAGATGAAAGCAAATAACAATTTTTCTTGCAAATCCCTAATCAAATCACTTTTAAATTATTTATTTGTGCAAGTCGATTGTCATAAATGATTACTGAGCATTTGTTACACGTAAAACGAACAGGCGATGAAAAACGATAGAATGTGTCATGTTAACCTGGAAGTTAGAAGATTAAAGAAGTATGACAACAAAATGATAAAAAATGTTTACAAAGTTATATAATGCATTGTTATTTAGATATTTCTGTTATTTCCGATTATAACTTTTACTTCAACTGAGGCCGTTTTCTTTAATCCGTTCTACAAGCTTCCGATAAAAATAAGTATTTCTTTTAACGGAAAAAATATTTGGTTAAAAATTAATGATTCAAGCAGTAATTATAAAAGTTTATACTATGAATGTTCTCAAATATATTGATCTAATTAAATATTAGTTTAAGCAATTCATGAAAAGAAAAATTCAATTAGAAACAAATATGTCGGTCAATATAACAATGATTTTAACCATGATTATTGAAAACGGATGAAGTTCAATTGATATATTGAAGATTTCTTTTTTTTACGCGATGATTATCTCCAGATGGTTTTAAAATTTGTATTGAAATAATATTTTTCTATTTAAGTTATTTCTAGAAATGGCAAACCGACTGTAGAGAAGCGGACGCCGTTATTTAACTGAGATTTTTTTTATATATTTGCTGTTCATTTCAATAGTTAAATTCTTTAAAGATATAATGTAATTACTGGTAGCAAGTAAACAAATGCTCAATACTGAAAAGTATATATTATTGTTATTTATGAGATTCTGTTATTTGGAACATTTTGCAGTTTAATTGAGCGAAAATCGATATAAATGTAGTTAATAAAGTTCTAAATCTGTCTGTAGCAGAAAGATAGCAATATAAATTTTGTAAACTAAGAATTCTATTCTTTGTTTTGACAGATTAATTCCCATTCTACTATTTACACACATTTGTTGTTAATTTTTATGTGGCCGATGCTCATGAACACAGCGTTTATCTCAGATAATGAAGAGGTTTGTTGCAGTTACTTCGTGTTAGAACAAATATTCTTCTCAGTCTTCCTTTACGTTATTTTTAATACGGGAATATGTCTAAATCCTTTATATTCTTGCAGTATTTATTTTATATTATTTTCTTGTATATACATTGGTATATGATTTGCTGAAAAATTTTGGACATGCAGGATAGTTTTGTAGTCTTATTATATTTGATTTGCTTATATAATGTGGCTAGAATAACTGACAGGATGTACCTGGTTCTAATTTCGACTCGGCCTTCGCAATGAAAATTAAGCCAGCAGTAGAGAATCGTGATTTCATTGATATCGAACAGGAATGGTGTTTTATTGCAGTTTCATTTCTAAGTTAGCTTGGCCTTTATTTCTTATTTTTGTTGGATTTCGTTTATATTCTTCATAGTGTTCTTCGATTTCATTATTTTTTATTGCTTCAAATATTATTTGAATATTTGATTTTATTTACATCAGTTGAATGTAACTTCTTTCCGGATTTAACATCCTATCATTAGTTATAACTGTTACTCACATCATTATGGTGTTTATATAACCATATATTTTAGTCAACAATACCCTAATACTCACTCATACACAAAAGTCCTTCAGATATTAGAGGGTATCTACATTAAATCTAAACAACCCACACATAATAAAATGACGTTTAAATCTGGTCATAACACATTACATTGCATTTAAATATATGGTTCTGTTAACATTTTGAGCTCTTATGCGGTGTGACGTAATAGAACCGCATTAATAAAAGAAACTGCGTCTACTATTTGAAAACTGTTATTGTTGCTTAGCAAAGTTTTATGTCAACACAATAGAAAATCGTCTTTCTTGGTAGATGTTGTTATGTTAACAACTCTGTAGTCTCTCTGAAGGTGGCTTATGTGAGCCGAAAGCTTAGAACCAACTTAATGAAAAATTATCTGATTGGTAGAAAATCTTTGTCTTTATTTTCACATGAAATTAAAGCAATAATACGATGTTTAAAACGGCTCATGATTAAACATAATAGACATTCATTTTCTTTTATATTTAAGAGTATTTGTTTAGAAATATATATATATATATATATATATATATATATATATAAGTTTTAGGAAAATCAATGATAAAGTGGAACAAATATTGCGTGTGACGTCTTTTAATTCGATGACTTCCTAGAGAATGAAACTCGTCTCATGAAAGATATTTTCATTTTATGCCATTTTTTTTCTTTATATAACGATGCACGTGCAATGAACATAACTGTGTTGCATTTGTGGTGAGTATCTTCCGAGAATTTAGTAAGTTTTTTGAAGTTTTGCATACAGGTTTAAAGGGCTTTAGATCTGATAAGCGAAAATAACAGATTGGAGGTATTTGAGATTCGCTAACAACCAATTTCATGTCGTTGCATTACATTTCCTAAATATAGCCCTGACAAATTGGAAACATGGTAATTGAAGTCCTCAACAAATTGTATTGATGTGATAAGTATTAAAGCATTCCAAATCAAACAGTACACATTCTAACCCCATTTTACTGGCGCCATGAGGTAGCAAATTAAACTGACGAAAGTCTGAATCGATAACAACCCCAGCTCTACCCACAATTCGAACGTCTACATAGAGAGTTGGAAATTTGAATTGACTGATCAGATAACACCGTCTACATCTTCCACGCTCTGATGGTGGGTTTATTTGCTCTATAGAGTGGTATTAATCAATGCTATATTGTAATAATGGTATTTCGTTAGTCGACAATGAGTCTTTAGGCGATACTGTTTATGCTGTTTTCCTGTTTTCTTATATAAACATCACTACATACTAATTGCAGGTGGATAAATTCTTTTATCAGCTGTGGCTTCTTGCACGTTTTACCTGCTGCTTGTACCCTTTACGATTCAGATATTTACGCGTGACACACATGCAAAAGAGCAACCGAAACGAATTAACGGTTCATATTTAACATAACTTCATTTCATCTTACATCTTAACCTTATAGTAAGGGGAAAACTATTTAGATTTCTGCTTTTTTATATAATCTATTCACCCCAAGCAAGGCAAAAACTGTCACCGATGCGCATGGGATGTCAATGAGAGGAAACTGATGACAGAAAAGTTAACATGTAATGTTGTATAAAGGGTAAGAGAGAGGTGAATGTCATAGAGATACAAGGTGGCAATTGACTTTGCATTTAAAATTTTGGAGATTGTAGCTATCAGAAAAGCAATCATGGGGAAGGGTGTTCCACAAGGGGGGGGGAAGAGTGCGGAAATAAACTGATTAGTATTGGCGGTTGCATTTGCCTATTTCGACGGTAAAATGGTGGTACTGAGATGCAGACCCATTTGAATGGTTAAATTGATCAGTAGAGGGAAGTAGAGAATAAAGCCCTTCAAAGAAGAAGGAAATGCTTCCACTAATATGGTGGTATTTCAGTTTGTAAAGAGAGGAAAAATAATAAATATTAAATTAATCAGTATTTCATATTTACTCCTTATTTTAGAACATTTTTAATTCCGCAAATTGTTTCTAAATTCTTGAATTTTTTCCCGCCATAAATTCAGCGCTTCGTATTATAAACGTCTTTTTATATCTCAAATGAAGATATAAGCATTAAACCACGCGGTGAAATGATTATATATATGAAATTTGTATAAATATGTTAATTTTTATATTCAGAATTAAATTAGGACTGACATTAGAATATTATATCTATTTTCTTTGGGAATGATCAACGACCTGAAATCAAATAAAAGTTTTCCATTATTGTAGTTCAAAATATATTCTAGCTTTGATAATGTTAACTTTATCTCAAAATGTCTGGGGAGAATAGAATTATAATTACTTCGGTGATAAAAAATTAAATAAAGTTTGTGATAAGACAAAAAAAAATGAAAGAATTTAATATTCACGGGGCTTCTTCGAAAAGTTATAATGAAAATCAAGTCTAGAAAATATCAACGTCAAAGAAAAATATAAAGAAATTAGCAATATTTCCAACGAACAAATTCTGAAAAATCTCAGTAAATTTTAAAATTTCTGCAGAATAGTGCCAGGCATTTTGCCAGACATTGATTGTTGATATTTTTTTACTAATTATAAATGTGTTCCTATGTTCGTTGTATATTTTATAATCTTTCCAAATTTCACATGTATATTTAATGATAATGCCGTTTTATTTCATCTAATTATATCCATAACAAGTCGAGATGAGTAGGGTTCTAGTTACTTAATCCATTCATTGACATTAATACTTCAAAAATTATTTATGATTAATTAAATTCATTTCATATATTAATGATCAAATTACAGTTATTAAACCTGGTTTTAGACGATCAATCTTCGAATTATTAATTATATTAACTAACTCACTTTTTGAATATATTCCAATTTTGACAATATATAATGTGAAAGTATGTTGCAAATTGTCTAATGCTACCTAATTACTTAACAATATATGGAAGGGGTACTTACTTGGAATAAAAACATTCAACATTGAAGACCTCTCATAATTATTTAGATTAGTAAATAGCAGTTAAATATGACATTGAGAAAATTCTACTTAAATCTTCATCGTGCTTAGATATATTGTTTTTTAATAGTTGGTGGATGTATGCTTGCATCAAAGAACTACCACCTTTCAAAATTTGACAAATTTTCATCCATTTCTTTTTCGCAAACAACATCTCCGTATTATTTTCAGTATAGTCACTGGCTTGTAAATCAATCAGCAATTTATAATCAGCAATTGTCTTTAACGTTTAATACGTGTTTAAAAGAAAGGATGCTGCCTAAATACACGTATTTTAAATATAAATATATATAATATATAAAATGAAGTTCATTTCAGTGTATGAATTGATATATTTATATTTTAGCAGCAGGCACACACACATACTCACACACACATACACACACGTACATATATATATATATATATATATATATAATGCGATGGAAACTTCTCTAATCGAATCATACGCCTAGCTAATTCACCCTATGAGACATACATCATGTACGTTAATAAAATGTCTCCAGCAAAAGTAGAGAATTGATAAATGTGGAGAAGCCTTAAAAACTTGTTATTTGCCTCAACAATAAATTCGAACAATTCTGTCAGACAAATATCTGATCATTCGAAAAACACCTCGTTGAATTTATTGACGCGAAATTTCTATTACTTTGTCTTTTATTACGTTCAAATGACATTTAATTCAAAAGTATTTTAAAAGCTAATAAATCCATGCAAAAAAACACGATCGTTTAAAACAAATAAATTCAAAAACAATCAATAGCAGCCATGTTAGCAAATAAACTAATCAGGATTTGTCATTCACATACAAGCCTGTTTTTGTGTATCACAGTTCATCAGTGTGGTTAGATATCTACTTGCTTCTGGCCGGGATCGAATGTCGACCGATTTGCTATCAGTTGGAGTATCTACTCCCTAAGCCATAGGTGCATAGAATGAGAGAGGGAACATTTTAGCGCGTTATATATAAGCGATACATTCACACGCCACTCACTGGAAGAACTCAATTCATTACTTAAGAGTAACGCACACATCGCAGAAGTCACTAACTGTTTTTAAAACTCTCCTCTCCAGAGAGCTCAGTCGTAATGAGAGCATAATTTATTTATTATCTACATACAAGTTGGTTGCGCTGTTTTACAGCTCATCTGTGTGGCTAGACATCTACATCCTTCTGGCTGGGATCGAAATTATATATATATATATATATATATATAAAGCTTTCCCTGGAGCATTATTTTGAGGTCTGCAAACAGCCAGTAGTCGCCTGGGGCCAGATCTGAAGAATAGGGAGGATGCGGATGTAATTCTAAGTGCAATTCATGTTTTTTTGCGATCGACTTGTGACACGGTGCGTTGTCTTGGTGAAAGAACCTTTTTTACTTCTTCCTTTGTGACATTTTTTTTTGTAATTTCTTCGTTCAAATGCACCAACACACTAATGCTATATAAGATTCGCTATTAATGATTCTTTCTCTCTCATTGTATTTGATGAGAAAAATATTTTGCGCATTCCAAAATACGGAGTCCAAAATCTTGCCTGCTGCTATTTGGGTCATTATTTTTTTAGGCGTCTTTCAACTGCTACTGTCCCCTCAGCTGACTACTGGAGAGAAGTGGGGTATCCACTTTAAACATATCTTCCTCATTGACAAATGTTCTTACAAAATGGGGAATACAATGTCTTCCGATATGTTCAGCCTCTCTCCTATCTTACGTAACTTCAATGTATGATTGGGCAAAACGAGTTTGTGTGTGCTTTTTTTTCTGGGACAACTGACGGTTTTGGGAAACCTGAGCGTTCAGCATCATTTGTGTCTATACGACCGCGTTTAAAGTCAGCATACCACCACTTAACAGTTGTTTCTGATGAAGCAGAGTCCGAATAACACTTAGTTAGCCACTGCTTTGCTTGAAGAGTATTTTCTCATCAGAAAACAATGCTTTATTAACACAAAAATTCAGATTTTTTTCATTGTTTTGAAATTTTGCTACAGTAGCTTCACGTAAATAATTGAACTTTGTAAATTAGTAATCCGATTGGGCCCACATTTTGTCCTGTTCCGTTTGAAGATCAGTTCTTCATAAAAATCATATAGATTTTTTATCTGGGGCACCATCTATGTTTTATACCCAGGATATATTGAGTGATGTGTTATATAATCAAACTCACCCTAAGCAAATTAGTAAATCTGTTTAAGGACAATGTATACTGGGACTTGATGAATTAGAAAATGGAATAATTACTAAGAAGAGAGTAGAAAGGGAGTTTAATCAGAAGGACAGTAGATAACAACTGATATTGCATTCACATTTTTTACGTTTAAAGTTGGCTGAAAAGCATGGACCCGGAGGATAGTTCCACAATCAATAAATACGATAGAAGAAACTGTTAACATTCAAATTACTTTTCCATCCCACCAAATCAACTCTAAATATATAAAATCTCATCATCATTCTAGTATTTGGCTTCTATTCACAAAGTCGTATGTACAATAGCATAGGTTCCCAATCTTTTGCTGAGATTACCCCAAAATGCAATTTCACAATTATCCATTACCCCAATGAACAAATACCCGTAATATAGGAAAAGATGTAATTATATTTTCATACATCAAAAGCAGACAAAGTTAATGGAAATTATTCAATACAATAGTACCAATCTATAATAATCAGAGGTAGAGTAGCCGTAACCTAGCCCTGATATTTAATGTGAGTGTTGAGTTTGTATTGCCTGTGCCTGTGCCTGTGCCAGTTTATTTATTCTTGACTTTGTGACTGAAAGGGCTATTCGGGCGTCGTTTGCCACGTTGAGTCTGTTATGTTTCTTGGTCTTCATTCCAAGGACACAGTGTGAAATTATAAGCTGATTGCCTCTTCCCAAACCAAACATTTATTACTCACAAAATATGGGCTCATTACTCCACTGGGGTAATTTACCCCGGGGTTGGGAACCATCGGATAGCGAAGAAGTCATCCGAACAATTGTCATTAAAAAATTTCTAGAAAAAAGATTCTGGAGAAAAAAAAAGATTTTGTACGACACAGAGATACAAATTTCAGAATAGAACGGCACGTAAGTGTCACACTGAAAAGATTGTTACGTAACCGGAGCAATCTGGTCACCTAATATAAAACTCCAGTAGCCATCGAATTTTGTCTTTCTCTATGTTGAGTCGCGTCGAAGTTTAATTGCTCTGCTTTGGTAAATTTGACATTTAATGTCAATGTTAATTTTTAGGTATGTGCCAGTCGTTTTTTTCTTGACTTTTTATTTTATTAGGATCGGCTGAAAATCATAGACTGACAAAGATACACTCGTCGAATGTGGCTAAGTGAGGTTTATTTTTTAAAATACTTCCCCTTGCGTTCCACACATTTTTTTCATCGCTAGGATTCCATTGGTGAAGCAGCCTTCACCCTGTTCGATAAAAAAAATAATCAACACTAGATATGAGATCATCATGGCTGCGATACTTGTTACCCGTGGGTTTTTTTTTATGTTGGAGAATAGATGTGGGCCAAAACAATAATCAGTAACATGCTCAACCAGTCTAAATCCACAGTTATGCACAACATCCATTGAAAATAAAGATTTATTTGCTAGAACATTGTACGGATAAAACAAATCAACTTTTTTTTAGTTTATCTAAGCATTTGAACAGCCTTTTTAACTGTCCCAGGAAGTTGGCATATTACTCTTCATTCATAGTGTAAATATTTTGAAGAGAGTCAATAAATACAATATTTTTGCATCACAAATTTTGGGCCCATCTCATTTACTGCAGACGAAATGACCTTAAAATTCCAAATGAATAAAAATAAAAAGACAAGACAGGAAAGAACAGATAGAAAGAAAGAAGAAGAATGAAATATTTATGGTGAAACAATATTATTTTCATTAATATTGCTCAATATTCATTTAAACTGAAACCATATGATTCTACTCATCAATAAGACTCAGAATTAAATTAGAAATATTAAAATACTATGAATTTTAGATTCCTAATATTGTTATTAATATTGTTTAAAAATAATTTTATCTAACACCATGTGATGTGATTCTATTCATCAAATTACATAAAAATAGCATTAAATTGGAAATGCTCAAAATGAACAAAGTCTACATATTTAGGCATCTAATATTAATAATGATGAAAAGTAATTTTGATTCGCATCATGGAATTTTTATCAAATTACACAAGAATAAGCATTAAACTCTAACTGCATGAATTCATCTATTTTAGGCTCATAATATGCTAATTAATATGCATAAAAATTATTTTAACAGACAATGCTGTTCTACTCATTAGATTATATAAGACTCAGCATTAAATTGGATATGCAAAAATGTTGTTATTCTTTACTATTTATAATGTTTTTAATATTGCTGAAAATTAATTTTGCTTGTTACCATGTGTTTCTATTCATTAAGCAAAATAAGAAACAACATTAAACTAGAAATGCACAAAATATACCAAATCTTCAGCTATCATTCGTCTAATATTGTTATAACAATGCAAAATAATTTTAATTGATATCATACTGATCGAAATACATGATATAAGAATGAACTCAAAGGAGAAGGGCGACTAGTCTACGCAACACTAAATTGTTGAACATCGAATCCCCATTCCCTACGAGAAAAACGTCACCTCGTCGAAAAGGATTCGCCAAGTGGGTGGCCCACATTTCCGCACTACTCAGGTATTCGCTAATATTGTATTATTAATGACGTAATTAAACCATTTACAAGCGAATCTTTTATTTCAATGATTTCGTTGAAATATTATATGAACAGAACTACCAACATTATAATAATAGCTCTTGTTTTGTGCATTATTAGACTCCAGAGTAAATAGGTTCCTCGCGTTTGGTAAATTTGACACAGAGAAAATATGTGGAAGTATATGTGGAGAGGAAGAATGATGTGGATTTCAAGAAAAAAATGAGAAATACAAAACTTCAAGAAAGAGAAATAGATAAAAACCAAATTTTGAAAAATATTACTTGCATAAGTGTAACAGAAGAGGAAAAAAATTGTGGAGAAGAGGAAATTAGACACGGGGGTCAGAAGAAAAGAAGGAGAGGTACAAATATTAAATCGTTAAAGAAAAAAATTAGCAAATAACGAAAATTTTTTTTTTAGTATAGGAAAAATAAATATTAAGAAATAGTATGAAAATGGCGAAAACAATATAAAGAGAAAAATGAATTAATTAAAAACTATAAAAAAATTAGTTGGACGAATAAAGAACAAGAGATTCAATTGAAAAATAATTTACAGTCAATGAATAGCATTACAAACAAAACTCCAACGGCGATTTGCCGACAACCAACTCTCCAATTACAAGCTTTTAAGTATCTCGCATTGTGCAGCTGTTTGTCTGAGTTCCACCCATTCTGAAGCACTTGACCTCCTGAAAATGGTCAGTGACATAAAATGGAAAAGGAGCAAAGCGGTCACATAGAATAAGACTCCAACCACATTTTCTAGCTTGAGAGAAAACCTGGAAATGAAAATGACTGTAGACTCAAGAGTAACTCGTGGAAAGTCAGTTAATATCTTGGAGTATTTGGTGAGAATTTTTACCTACAGCAAATCTAAAATATTATCACGATTTCTAATTTTACGTTACAGAGACAGGGAACAATGAAATGATGACGAATCTTCTGATTGTTGTAGTGTATCTTCAAAAATAAACAACTGAGCTTGGGTGGTTACTATAGTTGCTCGAGAGATTTATAATTGACAAATGCAAAAAGGTCATATGATGTGGAATGAAAATAAATTCAATCATTAGAAGAGTAGTCTCGAATATCAAGAAGTGAGATGTAAAGTTGATATCGAAATGAAACACAAAGGAGAAGAAAACTCTTAGACAATATTCCTATCAACCTGCAGGCTTTTGACAAAGCATTGTTCAGTATAAAATTGAAGTGGTCTGCTAAAGTGGAAATTGGATGTGCTCAAAACTAGAGTCAGTAAACTGGGTAGGGAAGACATTAACACTTGTCGGTAGTCAATCTGTCGTCGTAAAAGACTTGCACCGATAAAGAACACTGGATTTCAATCAACAGAAGCTCACAGGAAAGTTACTAGAATGCAAAAGATCCGAAAGTTCGAAGTGAGCACCGTAATGGCCTAGAAGATTTAGTGAGAATATTAAGGATCCGAATTAATTAAAATTACATAGGAAAGGGTGCCATATAAACTGTAGATACATATACAATATATATATATATATATATATATATATATATATATATATATATATATATATATATATCCGAGGGAATAAAGAACGGAGAAAAAATGTTTTCCAATGTCCAAAACATTAATTTCAAACAATGCTCGATATATAATATACAGAGCTTTGAATATTTATTATACATTATATTTAGAACATGTACAATTTTTTTATATATATATCCACTAAGAACCGTACATTTGTTTCGACATTGAAACTACAATGTCTCTTCAGGTGGTCTGGACAGGAAAGGAAAATCTCTTTTCTTATATTTGGTGAGTTGTGTGTGGGATGTTGATGGGGGTTAGTGATAAGGGAAAAAGTCTTGTGGATTGTCCGTTTGAATTTTGAAGAAAGTGGTGTGGGGAATGGAATTAGTTTATTAATGAGTGTCTGGGAGTTTTTTTAGACATATTTAACATTAGCAGTTAGAATGTAAGTTTTTATTATCTTGCGACTAGACTATAGCAGAGTACGGAGGTGTAAGTAGTGGAATGCTTATTTTGTACAGAATATTTTTTTATTTAAGCAGAGTTTTATAATTAATCCAATTTTGTATATATATATATATATATATATATATATATATATATATATATAATGTACAGAACATTAAAAATGTTTCTTTAGTTTTTTAATACATAGTAATGAAAATGTGCATTGTGTTGCATTGGATATCGGCTCGGAACGAGAAATCGGGGAGCCGCGTTCGAATTCCAGCTGAATTCATTGCATTCACTAACGCGCAAATACCCTTGGGAAAGGTATTAATCCGTCTCTTCCTTTCAGTTAAGGGTTAAATAGCAGGACAGATTGGGTTCTATAGCCTTGGTCGGCAACCTGTCTACCGCAGAAAGCAATGGCAACCTACTGCGGGATACTCAGTATCCCAGTCAGTCATGTCTCTTTCGAGACATGATCGCCCAAGCGTGTATCACGTATGATACTTAACTGACTGAATGAAAGTGTTAATGATAATAATACATATTTTAAGCCTACAGTTAAACAATCAGATTTAAGAAAATAATCAATAAAAATGTTGCACAAAGAGGAACTAATATTTATTAAAGCAAAAGTTTAAAATACATAATTAAATGATCTATTAATATTTCGTAGGTGTATTCATTATTACTAATTACAGCATATAGGCGTTAACAGTAGTCTCCTGCATGTTTTTGGTTAATATTTTTGCATTTTTTACGACAAAAATTCTTTAGTTCATGCAGATTTTGCGGGTTCCTTCTTTGATTTCTCAGTTTCACCTCTCTCCATTAATTATCAATCAGATTGAGATCTGGTGATTGATTTGACAATTTTAGGACTATTTAACACTGATTTTGCAAACGATGCGGTATGTTCAGGAACGCTCTTTTCTTGAAAGACGCAACTTGTTTCTAGTCCAGCAAATGCGCACTCTGACGTAAGTTTCTCTTAGAAATATTCCTAGAATTTATTTATCCTCCCATATATATATATATATATATATATATATAACACGCACACATACACACACACACACACATACATATATTTATATATTATATATATATATATATATGTTTGACTGAATAATTTATTTTAATCCTCTCATAGTCAAGCATTAGTCTCCTAATGTAATTAAAAGCATCAAGTAAAAGTCCGTAGTTTTTTGTTTATTATTTTTTCACAAGTACTTTCAATCTCATCGGAGATCATCTTGAGCGGTTAGATTTTTAAAGCGAAAGTAAATGCATCTGACAGTTTCGAATTTTTGAGCATGGGCTTGGCATACACTGTTGATACAAAATTTAGTATGTAACAGAGGTAACTTATTTAATATTTGAAATTTTATAAAAATCAATTTATAATATTTGTGTTTTAAAACAATCTGTAATAAATGTAATTGCGTAAAATTACAATTTAGATATTTAAAAAGATTGTTTTTATCTTGCTGTTATTTTAGAACCATTGTTGCTATATCACTATTTAATTTAGTCTCGGTTGTAATTTTCTAGAGAGATTTGATAATTTGATGTGTATTTATTTATTTCACTGCTGATGTATACATGTATACTTGTATACTCGATTATTATTTTGTAAATAACAAATGTGTACTACTATGTTCATCAAATAATGTGCAATTGAACTTGAGACCGTCATATACAGTGTAAACTTACTCAATAATTGTGTTGACGTATGGCCAATATATATATATATATATATATATATATATATATATATATATATATATTCAAAATAATAACTACATAATATTCAAAATAATAACTAAATAAATTCTGCAAGTATCTAAGTTTTAAATTTATACTAAGATAAACTTTAAGAAAAACCATTAACAAACAGAACCTAATTCCGTTACAATCCGGCGCACTTAGGCGTTGGATAAGAGGGGGAAAAAGGAAATCCGCGGAATAAAGACAAGACATACGATACTCCGCAGTAAAGAAAATATATATATATATATATATATATATATATATATATATATATATATATATATAGTAAAGTTTTGTAATTTGCTTGAAGCATTGTGTAAAATAGTTATATGGTTATGTCATGAAGGCTGTCACAATGCGTTGAGTAAAATAAAGAACACACTCGGACAGACAAAAGCTTCTCTGCCATTCTGAAGATGAGATTTTGATTATTAATGCTTAATAAATAGGTAATACCCAAATCTTTTTATGTTCCTTTATTTTACTCCACGCATTGTGACAGCCTTCAAGACATAACACAAACACACACACACACACACACACACATATATATATATATATATATATATATATATATATATATATATATATATATATATATATGCCAGATTTACAATCTACAAAAGGATATTTAATATGATATAAAATTTTGGTTTTTGCAGAATATTAGTTAAGGGAGAGAAGTTCATGGGGATGATTAAGTTTTTTGTATCAAATTTAGTATCGAGTTAATTTAAATATTTATTTATATTTAAATATTTAAATAATTAAATAGTATAGAGTTAATTTAAATATTTATTTATATGTAAATATTTAAATAATTTAAATATTATAGAGTTAATTTAAATATCTATTTATATTTAAATATTTAAATAATTTAGTATAGTATAGAGTTACTTTAATATTTATTTATATTTAAATATTTAAATAATTTATTATAATAATAGTTAATTTAAATATTTATTTATATTTAAATATTTAAATAATTTAATATAGTATAGAGATAATTTATATATTTATTCACTTATTTAAATATTTAAATAATTTAAATAGTATAGAGTTAATTTAAATATTTATTTACATATTTAAATATTTAAATAATTTAAATAGTATGAGTTAATTTAAATATTTATTTATATTTAAATATTTAAATAGATATAAACAATTACAAATTAATTTAAATATTATTTATTTATATTTAAATATTTAAATAATTATGAAATATAATATAAAGTTATTTAATATATTTATTTATATTTAAATATTTAAATAATTCAACAAGTATAGAGTTAATTTAAATATTTATTTATATTTAAATATTTAAATAATTTAGTATAGTATGGAGTTAATTTAAATATTTGCTATATTTAAATATTTAAATAATTACAATATAATAATAAGTTAATTTAAATATTTATTTATATTTAAATATTTAAATAATTAGTATAGTATAGAGTTAATTTAAATATTTATGTATATTAAATATTTAAATAATGTAAATAATAAGTATAGAGTTAATTTAAATATTTATTTATATTTAAATATTTAAATATTTAAATAACATAGAGTTAATTTAAATATTTATTTATATTTAATGTTTAAATAATTTAGTATAGTATATTGTTAATTAAATATTTATTTATATTTAAATATTTAAATAATTTGAAATATAATAATAAGTTAATTTTAAATATTTATTTATATTTAATATTTAAATAATTTAGTATAATAATAAGTTAATTTAAATATTTATTTATATTTTAAATATTTAAAAATAATTTAGTATAATAAGTTAATTTAAATATTTATTTATATTAAATATTTAAATAATTTAATATAATTATAGAGTTAATTTAAATATTTATTTATATTTAAATGTTTTTAAATAATTTAAATAGTATAGAGTGTTAAATATTATTTATATTATTTAAATATTTAAATAATTTAAATAATTAAATTAATTAAATATTTATTTATATTAAATATTTAAATAATTTAAATAGTATAGATTAATTTAAATATTTATATTTAAATATTTAAATAATTTATTAGTATAATAATAAGTTAATTTAAATATTTATTTATATTTAAATATTTAAATAATTTAGTATAATTATGTTAATTTAAATATTTATTTATATTTAAATATTTAAATTAATTTAAATAGTATAGAGTTAATTTAAATATTTATTTATATTTAAATATTTAAATAATTTAGTATAATAATAAGTTAATTTAAATATTTATTTATATTTAATATTTAAATAATTTAATATAATAATATAAGTTAATTTAAATATTTATTTATATTTAAATATGTAAATAATTTAGTATAGTATAGGTTAATTTAAATATTTATTTATATTTAAATATTATTTAAATAATTTAAATAGTATAGATTAATTTAAATATTTATTTATATTTAAATATTTAAATAATTTAAATAGCATAGAGTTAATTTAAATATTTATTATATTTAAATATTTAAATAATTTAGTATAATTATATTGTTAATTTAAATATTTATTTATATTTAAATATTTAAATAATTTAAATAGTATAGAGTTAATTTAAATATTTATTTATATATTTAAATATTTAAATAATGTAGTATAGAGATAATTTAAATATTTATTTATATTTAAATATTTAAATAATCTAGTATAATAATAAGTTAATTTAAATATTTATTTATATTTAAATATTTAAATAATTTAGTATAGTATAGAGTTAATTTAAATATTTATTTATATTTAAATGTTTAAATAATTTAAATAGTATAGAGTTAATTTAAATATTTATTTATATTTAAATATTTAAATAATTTAAATAGTATAGAGTTAATTTAAATATTATTTATTTATATTTAAATATTTAAATAATTTAAATAGTATGGCGTTAATTTAAATATTTATTTATATTTAAATATTTAAATAATTTAGTATAATAATAAGTTAATTTAAATATTTATTTATATTTAAATATTTAAATAATTTAAATAGTATAGGGATTAATTTAAATATTTATTTATATTTAAATATTTAAATAATTTAAATAGCATAGAGTTAATTTAAATATTTATTTATATTTAAATATTTAAATAATTTAGTATAGTATATTGTTAATTTAAATATTTATTTATATTTAAATATTTAAATAATTAAATAGTATAGAGTTAATTTAAATATTTATTTATATTTAAATATTTAAATAATTATCTATAGTATAGAGTTAATTTAAATATTTATTTATATTTAAATATTTAAATAATTTAGTATAATAATAGTTAATTTAAATATTTATTTATATTTAAATATTTAAATAATAATTTAGTATAGTATAGAGTTAATTTAAATATTTATTTATATTTAAATGTTTAATCATTAAATAGTATAAGATTATTTAATATTTATTTATATTTAAATATATTTAAATAATTTAAATAGTATGAGGTTAATTTAAATATTTATTTATATTTAAATATTTAAATAATTTAAATAGTATAGCGTTAATTTAAATATTTATTTATATTTAATATTTAAATAATTTAGTATAATAATAAGTTAATTTAAATATTTATTTATATTTAAATATTTAAATAATTTAGTATAGTATAGTGTTAATTTAAATATTTATTTATATTTAAATATTTAAATAATTTAAATAGTATAGAGTTAATTTAAATATTTATCTATATTTAAATATTCAAATAATTTAGTATAGTATAGAGTTAATTTAAATATTTATTTATATTTAAATATTTAAATAATTTAGTATAGCATAGAGTTAATTTAAATATTTATTTATATTTAAATATTTAAATAATTTAAATAGTATAGAGATTAATTTAAATATTTGTTATATTTAAATATTTAAATAATTTAAATAGTATAGAGTTAATTTAAATATTTATTTATATTTAAATATTTAAATAATTTAAATAGTGTAGAGTTAATTTAAATTTTTATTTATATTTAAATATTTAAATAATTTAGTATAGTATAGAGTTAATTTAAATATTTATTTATATTTAAATATTTAAATAATTTAGTATAATAATAAGTTAATTTAAATATTTATTTATATTTAAATATTTAAATAATTTAGTATACTATAGAGATAATTTAAATATTTATTTATATTTAAATGTTTAAATAATTTAAATGATATAAAGTTCATTTAAATATTTATTTATATTTAAATATTTAAATAATTTAAATAGTATAGAGTTAATTTAAATATTTATTTATATTTAAATATTTAATCATTCTATAGTATAAAGTTAATTTAAATATTTATTTATATTTAAATATTTAAATAATTTAAATAGTATAAGTTAATTTAAATATTTATTTATATTTAAATATTTAAATAATTTAATATAGTATAGTGTTAATTTAAATATTTATTTATATTTAAATATTTAAATAATTTAGTATAGTATAGAGTTAATTTACAAATATTTATTTATATTTAAATATTTAAATAATTTAAATAGTATAGAGTTAATTTAAATATTTATTTATATTTAAATATTTAAATAATTTAAATAGTGTAGAGTTAATTTAAATTTTTATTTATATTTAAATATTTAAATAATTTAGTATAGTATAGAGTTAATTTAAATATTTATTTATATTTAAATATTTAAATGACCAGTATAATAATAAGTTAATTTAAATATTTATTTATATTTAAATATTTAAATAATTTAGTATACTATAGAGATAATTTAAATATTTATTTATATTTAAATGTTTAAATAAATTTAAATGATATAGAGTTAATTTAAATATTTATTTATATTTAAATATTTAAATAATTTAAATAGTATAGAGTTAATTTAAATATTTATTTATATTTAAATATTTAAATAATTTAAATAGTATAGAGTTAATTTAAATATTTATTTATATTTAAATATTTAAATAATTTAAATAGTATAGAGTTAATTTAAATATTTATTTATATTTAAATATTTAAATAATTTAGTATAGTATAGTGTTAATTTAAATATTTATTTATATTTAAATATTTAAATAATTTAGTACTATAGTATAGAGTTAATTTAAATATTTATTTATATTTAAATATTTAAAATAATTTAAATAGTATAGAGTTAATTTAAATATTTATTTATGTTAAATATTTAAATAATTTAAATAGTGTAGAGTTAATTTAAATTTTTATTTATATTTAAATATTCAAATAATTTAGTATAGTATAGAGTTAATTTAAATATTTATTTATATTTAAATATTTAAATAATTTAGTATAATAATAAGTTAATTTAAATATTTATTTATATTTAAATATTTAAATATTTAATTAATACTATAGAGATAATTTAAATATTTATTTATATTTAAATGTTTAAATAATTTAAATGATATGAGTTAATTTAAATATTTATTTATATTTAAATATTTAAATAATTTAAATAGTATAGAGTTAATTTAAATATTTATTTATATTTAAATATTTAAATAATTAAAATAATTAATAGAGTTAATTTAAATATTTATTTATATTTAAATATTATCATTAAATAGTATAGAGTTAATTTAAATATTTATTTATATTTAAATATTTAAATAATTTTAGTATAGTATAGTGTATTAATTTAAATATTTATTTATATTTAAATATTTAAATAATTTAGTATAGTATAGTGTTGTTAAATATTTATTTATATTAAATATTTAAATAATTTAAATAATTATAGAGTTAATTTAAATATTTATCTATATTTAAATATTCAAATAATTTAGTATAGTATAGAGTTAATTTAAATATTTATTTATATTTAAATATTTAAATAATTTAGTATAGTATAGAGTTAATTTAAATATTTATTTATATTTAAATATTTAAATAATTTAAATAGTATAGAGTTAATTTAAATATTTATTTATATTTAAATATTTAAATAATTTAAATAGCACTGAGTTATTTAAATGTTTATTTATATTTAAAATATTTAAATAATTAGTATAGTATAGTGTTAATTTAAATATTTATTTATATTTAAATATTTAAATAATTTAAATAGTATGAGATAATTTAAATATTTATTTATATTTAAATATTTAAATAATTTAAATATGTAGAGTTAATTTAAATATTTATTGCTATTTAAATATTTAAATAATTAAATAGTGTAGAGTTAATTTAAATTTTTATTTATATTTAAATATTTAAATAATTTAGTATAGTATAGATTAATTTAAATATTTATTTATATTTAATATTTAAATAATTTAGTATAATAATAAGTTAATTTAAATATTTATTTATATTTAAATATTTAAATAATTTAGTATACTATAGAGATAATTTAAATATTTATTTATATTTAAATGTTTAAATAATTTAAATGATATAGAGTTAATTTAAATATTTATTTATATTTAAATATTTAAATAATTTAAAATAATATAGAGTTAATTTAAATATTTATTTATATTTAAATATTTAAATAATTTAAATAGTATAAAGGTGTTAAATATTTATTTATATTTAAATATTTAAATAATTTAAATAGTATAGAGTTAATTTAAATATTTATTTATATTTAAATATTAAATATTCAGTATAGTATAGTGTTAATTTAAATATTTATTTATATTTAAATATTTAAATAATTTAGTATAGTATAGAGTTAATTTAAATATTTATTTATATTTAAATATTTAAATAATTAAATAGTATAGAGTTAATTTAAATATTTATTTATATTTAAATATTTAAATAATTTAAATAGTATAGAGTTAATTTAAATATTTATTTATATTTAAATATTTAAATAATTTAGTATAGTATAGTGTTAATTTAAATATTTATTTATATTTAAATATTTAAATAATAATTTAGTATAGTATAGGTTAATTTAAATATTTATTTATATTTAAATATTTAAATAATTTAGTATAGTATAGAGTTAATTTAAATATTTATTTATATTTAAATATTTAAATAATTTAAATAGTATAGAGTTAATTTATTTTTTACTTAGGACAGTGGGGATATTTTATTTGTTTCATATTGTATTTAGTTAGAATATATTTGTTTGTGGTATAGTTCGTTTAAATATTTTGGGTTTTTTAAAACAGTTCACCATTTTATTTACGCACGCACGCACACACACGCACACACAGACAGACACAGACACACACACAGGCATATATATTTATACACGCATTAAGACGTTTATGGAAATGAACTAATTTAATTCGGGAATTATCTATCATCATGCGAAAATATATTTTAAATTGAAAAGGGGAAAATTTAATCAATATCGCAAATTCCCGTCAAGCGTTCCAATGCTTGCTTTTCAATTTTCAATATATCGTTCCAGGTAACTTGGATCATCTTACATACAAGTGCAATGTGATCGTTAATTTACGTTTTTTCTTATTTAATTCAATATTATTTAATAATATTTTCTTTTGCATATATTATTTTACACTCAATAACTCGCATTTAATGTTAGTGTCTTAATTGCCGTGTTTGGTGTGAAATGACTTTTTTTTAAATCCATTCAAACTAATTCAATGAAACACGTGATAAATCGAAATAGTCTAGCGTATCTGAAGAGTAAACTCATATAGCATTCGTTTCCTTCTGAGTAAATCATTTTATTTTTTTAAATAAGTTAAAATTACAATTCATATTACGATATTTAAATAAAAATATCATCAAGCGTCTAGTCCGTTAAAAAGAATCGTATTTTGTTTCACTGCACACACACACATGAACACATACACACGCACACACGCATATATATGATAGTATATGGGAAACAATATTGATATATGATAAATATTTATGATATCATGAAAATATTTACTTAAACCGTTTACCTCAGGAATATTATCACTTGCGATTAAAATAAACTCATAAAATCAAACTTGGATAAAAGGCAAACCGATGTTGCAGAATTAATTCGTGGACTTCATAACAAAATAGCCACTTTTACAATGATAAATTGTCTCGTTTTCATTTGCTCTATATTCATTTCAAGCCTATTATTCAACAGGCATGAAACTGCATTTACAGATAATCACGCTCCGATAGAGCACATCACATGTAAAATCATGAAATTTGTCATTTCTGTATAACATGTAAACGGCAAGATTTAAATTGCTAGCAATTCTAAAGATTCTTTTACACTTCAGATTCAATTGGATGTTTATGAATGCCTTCAGACATTAATCTTTTGCTAATATCTGAGCAGATTTACTGATTATGTACAAGACAGCAAAATATGATGCCATTTTGGAACTCCGATCCTTCACAATTCCTGGTCACCTTTTTTCCATCTAAATCGATTTATTTCCTCCATTCCCAATTTAAACTCTGCTTTCTGCAATAAACCACGATTTGCCACCTTTGCGCGAATCGATTTTCATCACCTGTTTGATACTTTAGCAGTTTTGTTTGAATCAGTCGAATCACAATTTATTTGCTTAAAAGAAATGTGTTCCTGTCTTCAGTAATGTCGTTGTTTGCATTGACCAAGTAATGGCATTTTATAATGAATAAGCTTATTTAATATTGAAAATAAAGCAAGGGTAACAAAAGTACGAATGGTTTTATTTTATATTTTTTGAATTGATACTAAAATATCTATACAATATCTAACTTATTTGCTCTCATATAAAACGTATAAATATATATTCATATGTATAAATATATTTGTATAGGATCATATAAATATATGATGCTATTCATATAAATATATGATACTATTCGCAGTGACGGATATAGATGAAGAGATAGCCCAGGTTATTCCAGTTGTGGGGCCTATTCAAATAATCCATTCACACGAGACGAGCAAAATAGAAAAGTGTTAAATTAAACAATTCGAATTAATCAGAAGAGGATGAAGGCTGATTGAAATTACACAGTTGAAAATTCCTCCTCTAAAGAACATAATATCGTATTGTACGATACAGTATGTTATTAAAAAAAGAATGAATGTTTAATTTTTTTAAAAAATCATGACAAATAAATGCAAGAATAGAGTTATATGGATAAGACAGAATTATTCTGAGGGGATTTTTAAGGTTTACAATGCGCTATTACAACATATTTATGTAAAGCTTAAAAGTGGCAAAATATTATGCCCCTTGGCTGGAGGAACCATTTATTTTGAAGCTGTAGGCCTGAAAATTGATGGGTGCCTAGCGAACACTGACTAAATCAAATTTAATCGGTATTCTTGAGATTAAACAAAGATGACAGTGTACGCATGCTTTGCAACTAGACACCGTTTAAGAGATTTTATTATATAAAAAAATCGTTCAGCAATACAGTATACCTTGAGCTTGCATAGAAGACCAGTATGCCAAACCCAGAATAATGCTTTCAAGATATCTAGAACAACTTCACGAGCTTTGCTATTATAATAAAAAGCCTGTTATTCACACTGGGTAATAGCGGTTGGACTTGTGAAGTAGAAGCCATGAAGATTGACAAAAATATTACTATTGAGAACTGAGATGTTTAACTAATTCCGGATGGATTAAAATCTCGAATACTTTGGTGAAAATGGTAAGAGACTTATAGGGCGACAGTTAGAGAGGTTATAGTGTTCACTAGAGTCCTTAAAATCAAGAACTACAAAGGAGGATTTCCAATAAGCAGAAAAAACAGGAAGCAGAAAGGCAATAGTTGTAGAGTTTGAAGAGAACTAGAGCTGTCTCAGAGGAACATTTCTTTACGACAATGACTTGAACTTCATTACATCCGCTTTCTTTATGAAACCCTTATTTAGAAATGACGTCAAGGACCAGATCTTTTTGAACGACGTGGTGTCCCTTAAAGGTCGTCAATTATCGATTGAAAGACAACACATGTGAGAAGGGAAATGGAGGAGACTGCAGGATAGGGTTTCCTACCGGAGTCTTTTTCTGGGACACGCATCCATGCGCGACATGGTATTGCATAAACACCGACATTATTCGACTGTTGATCAAAGTATTTTCTATTAATGCTAAGCAAGATTTCGGACTCCTTACTAACAGACGGGAAGCAGCAACCAGAAAAATGCTAGCCCGATACTCTCAGTATGAACAGAAAGTTCTACCATACGCACATATCGCAAAAGAACTCGTTACAGCACCACTTTTAAGGTCGGGGAAGAGAAAAGCAAACGGAACCTCTTCCTAAACAAGAAACAATGTAGAAGAGAAGGAGGGGGAGTATAGATTGGGCATTAGGAAGTAAGAAAATATTTTTTTCTATCGATATATTTTACTTGTCTTACACAAATCCAGGTAAATATGCACTAGTAAAATTGTTATAGGGATGTAGATTCCGTCAGTTAAGTGCAGTACGTGATATACGCTTGGGCGATCATGTCTCGAAAGAGACATGACTGACTGGGCAGTAGATTATCCCGCAGTAGGTTGCCATTGCTTTTTGCGGTAGACTGGTTGCCGACCAAGGCTATAGAACAAAATCTGTCCTGTTATTTAAGCCATAACTGGAGGGAAGAGACGGATTAATACCTTTCCCAAGGGTATTTGCCCGTACGTGAATGCATGGAATTCAACTGGAATTCGAACTCGGCTCCCCGATTTCTCGTTCTAAGCCGATATGTACTGCGCCACAACATTACCCAACATCGACAATCCAATACATTAAAAAGAAAAAAAATATTCGCATTCATAGAAAACACCTTTACAAAAATATTTTCTCAGTGCAACAGACCGCTTGGTGATGGTGTGCAAGGAAATCAAACAAATTCAAGAAGAAAAAGAGGGTAGATTTCTCGGCAGCTTTACACTTTTGACGATTTACTAATGGATTTTATATTATATTATCTTAAAGTTCGCACTCCTTGAGATGATTTGAGTTACTTCCGGTCAAAAAATAATTAGGCCTTCGGTTGAAATCTAAATTGACCATAGCTTAAGCTTAGAAAAGAGCAATAATGATTTTGAATTAAATAACTGCGATTTCCTCAACTCACTCCATGGAACTTAAAACCATTACTATAACACTGATTCGGGTTTCAAATCACAAACTCTGCGAAACGCCAAAACCTTAGGCTACGAAACCTCTCACTTTATCTCATATTATTTGGCTCTTTCCAGCAGTGAAAATGATTTTCTCATATTCAAAACATTTGGAGATATTTAAACTGAATTTAAAACAGTTTCGTGTTATATTAAATTAATAAAAAAAAATTAAATTTATTAATCACTAATTTTTTAATGTTAGTTTAAAATTAGTCTTTTCATATTTTTCTTTTTAAATTTTTCCAACTGAAAGTGAAATCCCAGTTCTAGATATTCAATAACAAAATCAAGGAAATATTTTCAGTCACATGATGATACTGACTCCAAAAAGGTATAATATGCCTATGTAGAGCAACTGTGGCCCGAGATTTCAGCCACAGGAAAGGATGGACAGACAGAATCTACAGTTCAAGTATGTATGTGTGTGTGCGTGTCTGTTTGTGCGAGTGTGTGTGTGTACGAGTCAGTGTGTGTGCGTGTGTGTGTGTGTCTGTGTGTGCGTGCGTGTGCGTGTGTGTGCTCACGCACAAACGCGGATATGTGCGTGTGCTTGTGCTTGTGTTTGTGTTCACGCGCGTGTGTGGAGAGTGGGAGAGAGAGAGGGAGAGAGAGAGAATAGGCATATGAATCAATACTTCACGGGAACTATATATTGTACAAAGTTTTCTATACATTTCGCAAGAGTATTTCATATTAGAGACAAAGCGTCTGTCGTTAAATAGAATGTGGTCATAGGAGTTAATATCGAAAGACTTTTTACGTTCTTGAAGATTTTAATCTCGTTTGACGCGTAAAACCGATAATCACCAGACGGTGACGATTTCTACTTTCTCACACTCACTCATTTCCTCTCTTTGTTTATCTCTCTCTGTATATATATATATATATATATATATATATATATATATATATATATATATATATAATAAACAAGTTTTGTAGAAAAATTCTGACAATATTGACAAGATCTGTCTGCACAATTTTTTTCCATTTTGATTCTTTTTAATGCAAGAAATTACTGCTGATTCAAAAATGGAGAGCTATAACTTGTCTATATTTTTAACCAAAGTAAAACTGCACCTAATATATATATATATATATATATATATATATATGTGTGTGTGTGTGTGTGTGTGTGTGTGTGTGTGTGTGTGTGTGTGTGTGTGTGTAATTAGTTAGTTTTTAGTCATAATTAAATTAGACCAGTACACAATTTTATGAAGAGGTATTCAGTACAGAAGCATTGTAGAAGTTTTGAATATTTTTCATTTAGAATGAGTTATTTCCGCGATCAAGTTTTCAACCTTTCGGTATCTCCAGGCGATTTATAACAACTGATTTTACAGTTTTTCAAACGATCGACCAAAGAAATCTTACGAACGCGAGTCTGTAAATTTTAAATCACCGAAAAGTTTTCAAAATTGTGAAAGAGTTACTTAAAGATCTTGGAACATTTTCATCCATGCTTGTATGATCTGAGTTGGTTTTATGGGTATGATTACATTTGAATATTTCTGATATTTTATTTAATATTTTTTTCTTTCTGGGAACAACATAATAACTAAGTTTTCCTTTTGGCTAATCTGCAAGCTTTACCACCTTTGTATGGTTTGGCTATCTTTACAAAGCTCTAAGTGTTATCGGTTTTTTTTTCTGATTTCTACTTTAATTTCCCCACGTAGCTAGCCACTTCGGTACAATATTTGAAGTTTACAATTTCAATGTAAATTTATGATTATTCTATCTCATTTTGAAACTGTCCTTTATACAAAGTCCATTAAAAAGGCATTTATTTTTGTCCCTACAGTTGCATTCCTTGTAAATGATGTTATTTTGTACGTTCTTATTTACGTTTATGGCGGTTTATTTCAAGTAATTTGGTAAATTCGTAGTATAATTGTAAATTAATTTGATTGAATTCCTATGAAAAATTTGTGTTTCGTTTATTTTCTGGATTTTAAAAATAAACTTAACATATGGTGATTTCTGTTGTTCCTCATGGTTTCGTTAAGTGACATACTAATCTACATTTATTTTTTTAACTCTGTCTCTACGCCGATATCGAGCACTTCCCGATAAAGAACCTGCTTGCCAATTAAATTGTATCAGTAAAACCACTGATAAAAAAGAACAACAATTTTGGCTGTAAACATTATCACAACTTAAAATTACATATATATAATTTTCTTTCTTATATTTTATAATCATTTAATCCCAAAGCAAGACAGTATCTGTAGGGAGTTGTAGTTCGAAATGAGAGAGAGAGAGAGAGAAGAAAAAAGTGAAAAGAAATGAAAAAGAGAAAAGAAAAGAAAAGAAAAAAGAAAAAAGAAAGAAAAAGAAATGAAAAGAAAAAAGAAAAGAAAAGAAGAAAAGAAAAAGAAAAGAAGAAAAGAAAAGAAGAAAAGAAGAAAAGAAAAGCAAAGAAAAGCAAAGAAAAGAAAAAGAAAAGAGAAATGAAATGAAAAGAAGAGAAGAAATGAAAAGAAAAAAGAAATGAAAAAAAAGAAGAAAACAAAAGCAAAGAAAAGCAAAGAAAAGAAAAAGAAAAAAGAAAAGAGAAGAAAAGAAGAAAAAGAAAAAAGAAAAGAGAGAGAGAAAAAAAGGGTACAGTGGACATCGAAAAAGAATAAGACAATGATGAGAGGCAAGGAAATGAAAATGGTAATTAACCTTTACAACTAAATCTTTTGAGAGTATAGCTATTAGGAATGCATGCATATGTAGATAGAAGTGTTCCACAGGTTGGATGTGCGAGAAAAGAAACTGTTGGAGTAGCAATGACGGTTACATTTGCCTATTTTAAAGGTAAAAAGGGGACCTAGTTGCCACTCTAGTAGCACTAATGAAGAAGAGACGTTTCCACCAACCACACACACCACAAGAAAAAAAAATCGTGAAATCACCAATATTAAGGCCTGATGAGAGGAAAAGAATGGAGAACGCCATTCCTAAACTCAAACAAGAAATAAGCATCTACACTTGTTTAAAAAATTTGTAGGTGTAAGAACTGGAAGATTGGAAGTTTTATCTGCTCGAATTGAAAAAAATAACACTATAAGAAAAAAATAAAAAGTAAAATAAATAAATAAAAATATTATGAAATAATTTACAAAAATTTTACTTGGTAAATGTCAGGATATCCATTAATGATTCAGTAAAAGATATAGTTGCTAAGTAAACAAACAATCAATAATAAAATAACAAAAACAGTAACAAAAAAAAATAAAACTAGCTCATCATTAGTGAATACCAGTTAAGTTAAGATGTTCCAATTTTAGCGGTGAAATTCATTTTTATTTTGGCAAAGAAACAAATCGAGCGAAATTATTAAATTTAATCGAAATTAATCTATATATGATCGGTCATTCGTCACAGTGGTGGAATGGCAGATATATTTCTAAAGAAGAAAGAAATAAATCCTTACGACAAGAAACTTCTAACAAGAAGTAAATACAAGTGAGAACAGACGTTCATTAAAGAATATAAAATTAAAAATAGGGAAATATAAAAGATATACGGAAAGAAAGAACGAGGAGAAAAATACATGAAGATCATTTACATTTAAAGAAGGAAAAAATGAATTCTAACGCCAATCCAGCCTGGTGAAGTGTATGTATATGTGTGCGTTTGTATGTTTGTGTATATTTGTGTGTGTGATTGTGTTAGGTATGACCAAATAACATGACCAAATAACATTTTATGAGCTTAAATGAAAATGAAAAGTTTTATTCTATTTTTCTTCTTCTTCTCCTCATCATTCTTCTTTTTCTAAATTTTAGCAATTTATTTACGAGTTACTTAATTCAATTTTTCGCCAATCATACCAGCAAATATTAGTACTGCACACAACTTGCTCACCATCTTCTTAATCGGCAGTCCACACATAATCACAATACGTCCAAGTGTGTCTATATATATATATATATATATATATATATATATATATATATGTTTATGATTTTAATGATTTTCTCGCCGTCAATTTTAATGTATCACTACATAATCGTTATAATGGGTTATTTGAATCAAATTGTTAACGCATTTCTGAATAACTGATAACGGATAAATTGTGTAGATTTGGCTATGAATTTTCCCAATAGCATTTCCGATGTTTTAAATTTACTGCGTTTATCCCCTCTGGAATAATATCAGAATATTGGAATAATAGAATAATTGGAACTTAAAATTGGAATAATAGATGTGCATAATAAGAATTAGAATTGGAATAATAGAATTAGATGAATAGGATTAGAATTAGAATTGGAATAATAGATGTGCATAACCCCCACATCCGGAAAGAAATAATTTGAAATAAGTATTTTCCTTCTATAAGCTTGGTTTCCACCGAATGAAACAGTCTCGGTCTGCCTAGTTTTTTAATTCATGGGCAAAAAGTACTGATTCTTCTATTATTGCTAAAGAGAATTCTGTAAAAAAATGAACTCAAAAGTTTCTAAAAAATAGAATGACAAACAACATTTAAAGAGAGCACCTGCTGCAGAAAATAGAAAACTTAAAGATTAGAAACTAAAAAAAAAACATTAAATAAAAATTGATCGGACCACAAAGGAACCAACTTTAGCCAGCTCAAAAGATTTTTATCAAGAATCATCTTTCTCTGGATCAGTTGAACCTTCAGTTGATACGATCTGTCTTTCTTTCCTTCTGTTTCTTTTGAAATCATATCTCCAGAGACATAAAACCGCGTTTGGAAAAGGTGAAACAAAACTAACTCGTAATTCTTTTTTGTAACTGTTATCCTATTTTTTATTATTTGTTGTCTGATATTTATACAACCTTGTTTATCAATTTTTGCTTTAACCACAAAGGTTTACTGTCAAAACTTACTTTTTCTTTTCGCTTATCATCGCTTTTGAGCCTTTTTTTACCATTTATATTCTCCCTGGTTCAAAACGTCTCTGGGCATTCAGTTGGCGGTCAAGTACGTAATCGTCTTTACTTGGTTTATCTCTCCTTTGAAGCTTTGCTCTAAACATCGTATTCTCGCGGCCAGCAAATAACGAAGAAATCTTTTGAAGAAGATTTGTATCTCTAATTTTCAGTGCCACGTAAATATCCTTTTTTTTCCGGAACCGTAAGTACAATTAGTGAAAAGCGTCGCTTGTTATAATAATTATTATTTAAATAAAAGGAAACACTTTTTTATTCCGTAACTTTAGAATATTTTCCAGTCGATAAAATATAAAGTGGCAGGCGAGAAAAGTTTGTATACTTCTTTAACACCTGCTAAAAGCAATGGTAAACAATCTAGATGGGTAAATATGAAACCTCATCAGATTCGAAACTTGTGCGAAAGGTGAAATCGTCCAACACATATATACAAAATTGATAACTTCTATTAATACGGTTATAACATTTTGAGAGAAAAAACAACATAACTGGGCAGAATGATACGAAATGTTATTTTATTTCGTTGTAAATAACAACTGTTTTCAGGTATATATCTTTATCTTTTGAGACGACAAACTTGCATACACATACATAGTGACATGTACACACTAATTTTTAAACACACATTCACAAGTACGCACAAATTGGTATGCACATATACACGCAGAACGTACATCTGAATGCCAAACCTACACACATATAAATTCACACACGCAAACACACACACAAACACCTAAAACCAAAGCGATATAGCCACATATGCATTTTTTCAAATAAAAGAATCAGATAAATCTATAGATCTTTTTTTATTGTATCTTGGTGAACTCAGCCCAATCCATTTTGTTGTACTGATAAATCTCACAAGAAACATCCACACTCAGGCACACATGTTCATACGCGCAAACACACGATCACTGACACAACGCACTCACACACACAACAATATATATATATATATATATATATATATATATATATATATTTGATATTCGTTTTCTCATGCATAGAGTACGGTTATATATTACATACTTTTAAAAGAGTTTTTAACTGCACATTTTTAACATTTACTTATTATCACCTTATATCACGCCGTGAAGTTTTCAAAATGGAAGCTTTGTTCCTGTGTACGATCAGGAGATTTGTAGTTTTTTTCATGTTTTATTTTCAAAACGAATGCGTTCATGTGCCGACAGTTAGTATCTATTACATATATATGTATGTGCGTGTGTGTGTGCGCGTATATATATATATATATATATATATATATATATTTAATATCACAACGAGCAAGGCAGTAACGCCACTGATGTGCAGGGGGCTACGTAAGAGTTACAAGATTGGAAAAGAGAAAACCGGAAACCACATCCTATGCAAGGAACAAGGGATGAGCCTCTTCACCTGTTCAATATATATATATATATATATATATATATAACTTTTGCTGTGTATATACATATATAGATATATATGACTTTTGCTATGTGGATGACTAATTATGCGTTCGATATTCGATGGAGCTCTCTAGAGGGGAAAATTTTAAAAATACCAACCACTTTTGCGGTTTAAGCATTACACTTTAATCATGAATAGGGATTTGTTGGCTGCAGGCTGTGTGTATACACGACGTATATATAACACGTTAACATCTCTCAGCCGACAAATTAGGGACAGCTTTTTAACTGATATCAAATCGGTCTAGTTTCGAATCCGGCTGGAAGCAAGCGGATGTTTATCCACACTGACAAGAAGTGACACATCGAAAAAGGTTTGTATGTGAATGATCATTTTTTTTGCTTCCCTTATATATATATATATATATATATATATATATATAGGGAAAGCGAAAAAATTCGATTAAATATTTATAAGATATATATACTCTAAACATATTCTTAACAATGACAGACAATGAATGTTTAATGTATTTAATCATAAGCCGTTCAAAATATTCTATTTTAATTAAAATTTTCGGTGAAAATAAAGACAAAAATGTCCAACATTTGTATATTTTTTTATTCTGCTGGTTTTAAGCTTACAGTTCACATCAGCAATCTTCAGAGATGTTACAGGGGCGTTAACATTAAGACATATGTCATCAAAGTTTATATTAACTTGTGTTGAAATAAAACAATGGTATGCGAAGATAACAAACAATCACCGAATAGCAGACGCGGTTTGTAAAATTGTAATGAGGATCTATGAGGTCACATCACGTGAAAGACCGAAATGTAAAAAGAACCATTTGTCTAAATGCAATGTAATGGGTTATGATTAGATTAAAATGTGTTATTATTAAAGATGGGTTGCTTTGATTTAATGTAGATGGCCTCCAATATCTGAAGTTTCTTGTTGTTCTGTGTATACTTTTTATGTATATATTTATATTTGCATATATATATATATATATATATATATATATATGTGTGTGTATAAATTTTATGTATTTATTTTTATTAACACACACACACACACACACACACACATATATATATATATATATATATAATAAAATAAGAATTTACTATGAAATCCTCTCTTCTTCAGCGACTGTGAAACGAAAACTTTCGTTTCGCCGTTACAGAAGCTGCGAGGATTTCCTCGTAGAAATGGCTATCCAACGGATTTAAATATCGAAATTATTGTTTTTACATTTAGCTCTGTAAATAGAATATAATATTTGCATCGAGCGTTCCACCTTGATCTATTTTAATATTTAAAAAAATAATATTAATTAGGATCGAGTTTTTGGGATCTATCTAATCATACTTTTGGATTTAAAATATAAATACATAGTTCAAACATATGCACCGTAAAGGGGGCGCTAGATGGTGTCGTCAATGATGTCATCGCGAGGATCACTAGGGGGTTTCGTGTCTTTCAATATCATGCCCCCCCACTCACCGCGCCGACCCGACCAGAGATGATCAGTTTCTGGCCCACCCGCGATAAGCGCTTTCAGACACTGGAAAATTACGTTTAGGTCCGGTACGAAACCTTGCAAATGCTTCTGATTTGCGACAGTCAGAGCCACTTTCCATTTAGAGGCAAACCGTACATGAGCTCGTAAGAAACATTAACTTAGACGCAGAATTTCGGGGGGTTTTAGCTAACAATTTGGAATCCAGGCACTATCTCTTTTGATCTATAACCAATTCGCTGTTCTTTCCGCTGTTTCGGTTATGGACTTGATATATATATATATATATATATATATATATATATATATATATATATATATATTCAACTTTTTGTAAAAAGAGAATGAGGAAAAATTCTAAGCCCAGAGTTTAGCTTAGGTAAAGGGAGGGGTTGAGATGCATTGGTTTTCATTGGGTTGGGCTGGGAGGAGGAATTTAGTAGTAATTTCTCCTTGGTAGTTGTTCGTATGTGGCCTGACCTTTGAGTTAGTAGTGGTAGATGTTGGGGAAGTTATAGTGGTAATAAAATGCTGCAGGCAGGATTAATGCTGATTACGCTGGAAAGAGGATTATTTGTTTCTGGTCTGTGCATGTTCGAATCACGTTGGGGTAGACCAGTTTATTGTGGCAATAGAAGATAATTCATGCTTACGGTAAGTGCGGGGCGTTGTATTTAAGGAAACAGTCTTTGAATAAGGGTACAACGGACTTTATAATGTTAATGTCAATAAGACGCGGAAAGAGAATTAATGCTTAGGAATTTGGGAGCGTGTAAGTAAGGAATGTCTTTGATGTATTCGCTCAGAACATCTGCGCGTAGCCGGCGGCGCAGTGACTACTTTTGGTTATTTCGTTTTTGGTCATGAAAACGCAAACATTCGATCGATCGCTTTTGCTCGGTATCATTTCAAAGGAACTGCCTGGCCAAATTTTTAAAAAGATTTAAAAAAACTTATTTTGACTAACTGGGGGAATAGGATAATTATTGTAATTTATACTTATTTCTATCGTGACACGTACTTTAGATCACTCTTCGTTTGTTTTGGAGTATGTATTGGTATTGAAATTCACGATTTCTTGTGTATACATAAGTATAATGTTTCTAATATTCAAATTCCACAAGCATCGACTGGTGCAGAATGAAAATTATTAATTATCTCGAAATATAATGTCAGTCCTTTCCCTCTTAACCAAGATTTATATAAGATAAATATACTCTTTTGTTTATATTATGACGTATCTACATATGTTGATTTGTTCGGTGTATTTTCATTTAAATGATGAATGTTTTTGCTTTTCTGTTTGCGATTAGAAAAATTATGATCCTTCAACGATTACATTGTTTTATCAAATTATCGTATTTGGAACGTTCGTTGAAACGAATTTTTCAAACAAATATTTTATTCAAATCTTGTATTACTCGTGTCGAATTCTCTCGATCGATAAGTAATAAGAAACGGAACAAGCAATTATTTTTTGGTAGATTCTTTTCATTTAACATTTTTAGACACATTTTTAAAATTTTATTCCCATTTTTAATTATTTTATTTTACATCATTTCTCTTTCTTTTTCTCATTCTCTCTTTCGCCTCCTCTCAATGTCGTCATTTCCTTTTCACAATATTTCTTTACTAATTTTATTTGCTTCTGTCTCACATTTCATTTCTTTGTTTTCTTCTATGTTCCACTCATTTTATTTCCCACTAAACAATTTTACTTTTCTCTCTCCCTGCTTTTATCATTCACACATTTCTGGTTGTTTTTAAATATTCTCTATGTGAGTGAGTGAGTCAGTCAGTTAAGAGCTATACGTGATACACGCTTTGGGTGATCATGCTTCGAAAAAGACATGACTGAGTAAAAGATCATCCCGCAGTAGGTTGCCATTGCCTAATGTGGTAGACTGGTTGCCAACCAAGGCTGTAGAACACAATCTGTCCTGTTGTTTAACTCATAGCTAGAAGTGGAAGAGATGTATTATATTATTAAGTAGTAATTAGTGGGGGTCAGTTTATTACTTCATAACAATAGAAAACCGATCCCCCACTTGACCAGTAGAAGCCTTAATCATCTTTTCTACTATTATATTCAGTCAGTCAGTTAAGTGCCATACGTGAAACACGCTTGGGCAATCATGTCTCGAAAGGGATATGACTGACTGGGCAGAAGATTATCCCGCAGTAGCTTGGCATGGCTTTCTGCGGTAGACTTGTTGTCAACCAAGGGAGTAGAACACAATCTGTCCTGTTATTTGACTCATAGCTAGAAGTGGAAGAGATGCATTATATTATTAAGTAGTAATATGTTGGGGATCAGTTTATTACTTCATACAATATGAAGCTGATCCCCCATTTATACCCACTAGAATCTTTAATCATATTGTGATTTTCTTTCCTCTCTCAACGATAATGCTATTAAGCTTATTTTTAAAAAATTAATCAGTTTATCTGACGATCGCAAAAGCGTGAAACCCAGGGTTACAAACTCACACCTATCTATATGAATATGTCTGCACTATCACTGATATTGAGAGCTTTTAAATAATTACCACGCATATATAATATGTAAACAATATAATATATATAACAAATTGCATATTTATATATAGATATTGGTATTTATAATTATATACATACACTTTTCATATATATATATATATATATATATATATATATATATATATATATTCGTTTTCATTTATTTTTTCTATTTTATATTTCAAACTCTACATTTATATTTTCAATTCTTTTCCTTGATTTTACGTAGAGGAAAATAAAAACATTTAATTTTCCTTAGTGTAAGGCTTATGCTAAAAAAGTAAAAAAAAATTACAATGCCAATAAAATTCATTTCATACAGAAATATACCTCTCATGCAAAAGTATTATATATGTCGTAAATTTCTGTACAATTTACAAAAATTTAAGTCACATATGAAATAAAAGTCATATGGCAAATTCAACGTACTAATCACCGCTAAGAACATTTATGCCAACTCGATAATTAGAAATTTCTACATTATCTTCTTTTAGTGATGTTTTAGTAAGTGTCGTCTTCCCCAAATATAAAGCCGGCAAAAACGTCGTCGCTGTTTTATCAGCCACACCTACCTTTTTCTATTAACAGGGAGACAGTCAATATCGTCTCTTGGGCGTAGAGTATACTAAGTACTCATCAAATTTCTAGTGTTTGAATCCAATTTTCTGTATTCTTTCCTTGCCATGTTCAAATAGGATTTGGATAAAGTGTAACAATACAAGCTTTATCTGACATAGATTTTGCTTGGGAAAAAAGTTCTTTTTTTATTACCGCTTTTCTTGCTTTTTATTTTATAAACTTTTACTGAATTTTAGCTGTATCCTGAATTCCATACTTATAAAATTGGGACATGATTCTTGGTTAAGCCCTTATTATCATTATTATTTCTACTTTTTTTATTATTATTATTATTATTATTATTATTATTATTATTTCCTTTAATTTCTGGCCTATATATATATATATATATATATATATATATATGGAATTCAGGATACAGCTAAAATTCATATATATATATATATATATATATATATATATATATATATATATATATCCTTGTCTGTTGAGCGCGTGGAAGCTTTTTCCTTTTTCCTTTCAGATTTTACATCTCTTTTTTTCTTTGTCAATTTTTTTCTATTGTCCTACGAAATTCCATTCATATACGCAGCTAGAGATATTAACCCTCACTCGACCTGCTTCCATTTCTATTAAGTTTCATTATAGTATTTCTATATAATGTGGCTCTTTTGTGGTAAAATTCCGAACCTTAAATCCTTTTGCACGTTCTTCATATATAATTCAACTGTTTTAACTGTTATACGAAATATGAGTGCAGATGGAAAATCTTTTAGGAAAATAACTTTCTGTCTTTAATTCCTACTAAGAATTCTCAGGAAATCAATTTTCCATTGCTTCCGTAATAAATGGATATAATTCTTAGCACATCTGCTAATAGATTATTCAGTTTTTGAATATCATGTTTTACATATTTTCTAGTCTGCCCATGGATAGATCTAAACTTATATAATAAATGGAACTTTGTTTCTGTTTGTGAGTGTGTGTCTGTGTGTGTCCGTTAACTATAGACTCCGAAATGGCTGAACCGATTTTCTTAAAAATTTACACAGTTGTACTATAGGCGTCTGCGAGTGTTCTGAGCTAGGTTTTGTGTCGAGGTACCCCCGATAAATATAGAAAATTGCTAATCAAAAAATTTGGTTATAGAAGGAGTAGTCCGATTTTAATCAAATTTGATACACTTACAAAGACATAAAAAACGATATTAAGAAGTTTCAAGGTTGCAGTAGTTACACTAGTACAGAAAATCGATAATACACACACACACACACACACACACACACACACATATATATATATATATATATCTATAAAAGCAAGATGTTTGTGTGTGTGTGTGTCTCCTTATCTGCCTGTATGTCTGTACTTTTTCAGCCCTTTTATTTTAGTTTTTGCTTCGGGTTTGGCTCTAAGTAGGTATAATTGTAGTTTTCAGTCTCGGCCATGTTACCATTTACTCGGAGGACTTATTTAGCCTTCAAAATTCAGTTTACGACGAAAAAAACTTATTTGATATCGATACCAGGAAATCAAAATTTGATTTACATTCATTCATTTTTCTTTCAGTCTACGGTTTCGCTTTAACTGGAAACAACTATTGCTTTTTAGTCTTTCATGCCAACGTCTAAAGAGTCTGAGCTCCAGGATCATGGATTAGTTTTAAAGTTTTCATTCCACCCGAGCAACGCCAGGCTATACTGCTATTACGTAATATTTATTTTAGCTTGTCTTAGCAGTTGTTCATCGAGGCGCATAATATCACTAGTCACTTCCGTTTTGTGTGAATATTAATTTTTCTTTCTCTTTAACAATTGCCCGAATAACTCATAAGCAATATATTGTGCTTAAAGTTGGACCCCATATTATGCATGTTATTAGCCATGAATTACTTATAAAATTGGGACATGATTCTTGGTTAAGCCCTTATTATCATTATTATTTCTACTTTTATTATTATTATTATTATTATTATTATTATTTCCTTTAATTTCTGGCCTATACTCATTTCTTTACTGGTTCAACCAGGAGACCTTAGTTAAAAATGGCATCAAGACATATTCCACTAAGCATTTCTGAATGAGAAACATAAATTCAAACACCCGGCATTTGTCTATACTTCTGAGATGAGGTAGTATTTGCATTAATTAAATTTTTCGTAATGTTGTTCTCCTGCTCATTGCCATGTTTATGACGTTTTGTCCGTTGAACACTCCGGCCTACTTCATGTCCTAGGGATTTTGAAACGTACCTTTGATTTCGATCGCTAGTGTATAACTTTCTCATTCAATATGGAATGCCACATTTGATCACAAATTTTACGGAGATTCAGACTTGATTAATGTATGGGCTCTACTTGTGATTACAAAATATGTGTAATTTCTTTAATGCTTGGGCTACAATAAATTTTTGCAATGATTCTATTGAAATATTTTCCAATTAATCCAGGGACTCCAAATGCGACTGGATCTTTTGATGTGCCACACTTCTGAGATTGTGATTTCAAGATCCGTATAATTTGATAGTATTTTGAAGATCTGATATACATTATAGTCTGCAAAGACAGCTATGCATATAAGAAAGCTAATTTTGTTATTGTGGTTTCTGATAATGATGTCTAGACGGTTAGCTTAGAGTGTTGGGTCTCTGTGTATTGTAAAGTCGCATTAAGTTGTTCTATTTCGTTAACCGGGTCATGGTAGTGTTCATATTAATTTCTTGCGGTTTCGTTTCCGCAAATGTTGTAGTTTTTTTAGTCATTTGGTCCCAAACAAGGCATTTTACTGCCACTGTTGTGCATGGGTTACATAGGAGGAATCTTATGAGAAAGAATGACGAGTTACAGAGGGTGTCAGTAAAAGAGTATGAGAGGCAAGCGAATATTGATGAGTGGGGTGGATGGAGAAAAAGCATAAGAGAGAGGATGTAAGTTAGTGAGACAGGAGGTGACTATTGACTTTACATTTGAATTCTATGAGATTGTAGCTGTTGGGAAAGCAAGTATGCGGAAGGGAATTCCACAGGCTGTTAGTGCGAGAAAAGAAACTGATGAAGTATAATTTGCGTTTACAATTTATCGGTTTCACGGTAAAATGGTGGGACTTATTTGCTAATCTTTTGGCTCGAGGAAATTCATACATAATGGGTAGCAGTGAGCTTAGTTCATCGGAGCAGATGCCGGAATCGATCATATTACAGATTCACCGTTGAATTTCGTCAAGGACACCTATGTGAATAGCAGGAGCACCCGACCAGATATGGCAGCAATATTCAATGCACGGGCGTATGGTAGATTTCTATATGTACAGCGTTGTTTCCGACGGGAAAAAACTTCGTGGCCCTACACAGAGAACCGACTTTCTTGGCAGCGGATTTCGCTATGGATTCTATAAATTTATTCCATTTGTTGTCTGATTTGAGAATTAATCCGAGAAGGCGTAGTGTTTTACTTTCAGGGAGAGAAGTCTGATCCATGTTAATGGGCGTGAGGAACGATTGCCTGTGATAGTAGATATCAGCTTCGTTTTGGAAGCATTAAAATTTAAGAGCCATTTCTTAACCCAGTCCACCACTGATTGGAGGTCCTTTTCAAGCTCATCAGAGAGGATTGCTTTGTCAGCCTCGGAAGATTTTTGATCGAGACGAGAGTAAACCGTCCTCAGCGTATATGCATACTTGGCATTTTATTACATCGGGGAGATCGTTAATATATACAATGTAGATTTTGACGAACACTTTCAAGAAGGGATTTAGTATTAGCGAGTGTTTATACAGTGCACACGTGATATAAGATCGTTAATTGATTCTGGATATTTTTATCACAGAATCGGCATTTGTGGATAACATGATTTTTCAGTACTTGCTCTTGTAAACTTCTACTTAGCATGAAGTGGTTCCGTACAGCAAGAATAAAACCTTCAGCTTCTGATTTTAACACGATACTATGAATCTAATGGGGTATAAGGTTTGACTATATCGGATTTTTGGTACGCGCAAAATGTTAATCATATAGAATTTATCTTGACATTGTTTCTAAATCCGGTTCTCAGCATTCGAATTTTCTTTATTTCTCAAGTGTTTATTCTCATATCCTAATGGTTTTGACACACAACCCAGTAACTTTGGACTGTGATTCTGTATGTACTTATGTTGTAATATTCTCCGTGTAAAATAAATGTATACCTCCAGCCAACAGTAAATCAATTGCTACTTTCCTATCGTTTCACACGTTTCTCCACGTGCTACACACACACACACACACACACACTCACACACACACACACATGCGCGCACGCACGCACGGACAATGAATTATACTGTAAATTAAGGCATTAGAGTTATGAGACATTCATAACAGATTCAATGAATGGGAGTAGATATGTCAAGCAAAAGAACATTGTACAAATGTTGCATAGAGCAGAGCATATCTGCCTGCATTGCAAGTTTTTCTATCAAGTTGCGATACAGAGATTCGAAGGCGAATCGGAATGGCAAAGGAAGCATTCCAAAAGTTGTGTAAAGTTTTAAGAAACCAGAAAATTACGCTAGAAACAGAGAAGAGAGTCCTGGATTGCTATGTGATGTCAGTTCTTCAATATGGCAGTGAATACTAGACAATATCATCAAAGATGAAGGAGAGACTTGAAGCAACTGAAATGTGGTTCTACAGAAGGATGCTGCGAATATCATGGGTCGAGTATGTGAGCAATGAGGAGGTTTTGGAAATGATGGAAACGAAAAGGAAATTAATACTGAGTATCAGGAAGAGACAGCTGAAGTTCCTGGGATATGCAATTAGAAAGGAGGGCTTAGAGAACCTGATACTAACAGGCCAGATAGAGGGTAAAAGAGACATGGGAAAGCAGCGGATAACATATTTGAAGGACCTAATCAGATGGATGATGGAACGAGGATTGCGTGGTGTAACAGGAGAAGGCGTGCTAAGTGCCTCCAGGTATAGAGAAACGTGGAAAGCCATGATCACCTACGTCCTGAACGGACAAGTTACATAAAAAGAAAAAGTTAAAGGCAATGATGAGAAATCAAATTGGAAAATTGAGAAAATTGGAAGTACAATATAACATAAGAAAAGAAAATATATTATCCGGAGAGAAGCTTTATTATGAGTATTGTATCTATTTTGAATACAAAGCTGAATCAAAGTGACTCTTAAAAATAATGATGAAAAAATTGCAAGTAATAATTATGTTTGACAATGCAATTCAGCATGACTGATCATGTATAGAAAGAAACTTGCAGTGAAAAAGCAGAATTATGTCGGGAATTATGAGATAAAAAAGCATTAGAGTATCAACCGGCTCCATGTAAATAAGCGCATAAGCTAGGCTATGACGGCACATCAACAAGATTAATATAGAAACACATGCTAAATGGACGTCATTGATAGAACAGGATAAATGTCAGCAGAGAGAGAGAGAGAGAGAGAGAGAGAGGAGGGGAGAGCGAGCCAATTCTTAGAAAAATGAAGTAGTAAGGACAGCGGCAAAATTAAGGCGCTATATTTTGTTCTAAGTTTTGCATCGTAATAAAATTTTTGGCAAAAAAATATTTTGTGAATTTGATGGCATAGTTATTGTGAGTTTAATCCTTCAGGTGAGTATTATCTTAATTCATTATTAGGGGAAAATACAGGAAATCTCTCATCATGATATCTCAGAGCCATAGATGCTCTATCGTAGTAGTTTAAATAAAATTATCAGATTACCTGAATTTTAAATACAGATTTAGTAAAGTTCAAAATGATTGCCAATATTTTAGAAAAATAAGTAATATAATCATAGAAATGAAGTGTTGTGCCTATTCGTTCAATCCCTACTTTCACCAGAATATGTGTTTTAATTAGATGGCAAATGGTAGAAACAAGCTTGATTTAAATAGAAAAAAATGAGCAGAATTCTCAAATTAACAACCCCCAAATTGTTTTTCGCTCATCTGGAATCTTTACAAGGTAGTCATTTCTAAGCAGACTTATTATCATCTTAAAAAGGAAAATCGTTTGTCCGAGGAACAAATGTTGAGACAAAAGTTAAAAAAAAGGACAAAAAAACAAAAAAACAAAACAAAAAAAAAAAACAATATTAATTGACGAGATAAAAAATAAAGAATTTTAACCGAAAATAATCTGGTTCTGACTTAATATGGATTGAATATCAAAAGATTAACGAATACTCATTTCTTAGTTCAATAAAAAAGTCACACATGGAAAACTGAATTCCAGTTAAATTCCTTGCATTTACTTACACGCAAATACCATTGAGAAAGGTATTAATCCGTTTCTTCCCTCCAATTATAGGTTAAACAACAGGACAGATTGGGTTCTGTAGTATTGGCTGGCAACCAATCTACCGCAGAAAGTAACAACAACCTACTGCGTTATAATCATATGCCCAGTCATTTATGTCTCCTTTTAGACATGATCGCCCAAGCGTGTATCCCGTATGACACTTATCTAACTGACTGACTGAACTTGAAGTTATTGTTCATTTATTTCGAACTCTTAAGATCAAGCAAGGTTTATTCCAAAATGATATTCTGTCACAACTTCTGTTTGCATTTTCCTCAATCTCATTTTCACGGATTCGAGTAATTTAAAAAGTTAAGCTATGGATGTCAAAAAAGATATTGTAACATTGAAAATGATTTGGGCAATCCTGTAAATACACTGGAAATAATAAGCATTGGAATAAGTTGGGGGTTTCTTCGCATTGGTTTTGGTGTCTTCTTCTTTAATAAATTGAAAAAGAGGGTGATATTTTATTTGTTAATTGCCAGACAATAAAGAAGATTGGTACAGATGAAGGTTATAACTGTGTTTGTATGAAGTCGCCAAAGTTTTTGCCATTAAAGATTATTTTTATAATCATTTCACCCCATTTCTCCGTGTGTACATGGGTTAGTGGGAGATGTTACAGGTACATTAGAAGCCGAAGAAAGCATAACAGATTGGTGGGAACCAAATAGATATAAAGTGGCAATTGACGCTGTATTTAAACTTTTCGGGTTTTTAGCTAACAGAAAAGCAAGGAAATAGAAGTGAGTTCCATAAACGGGAAGTACGGGAAAAGTAACTTTTAGAATACAAGAGACAGTAACATTTAATATTTCCAGAGTAAAAAGGTGGGATCTTGATGCCAATCAAGTACCACAGATAAATACATGTGATCGGGGTACAGGGAATGAAGCTAGTCTCAGCAGTTGCCATGAAAATACTTGTAGATAAGGCAAGGAGAAGCCGCATAATTTCGGTAAGAAAGTGCCTGAAGTGCAAATTAGGGAAATTGCACATTATATCGAAAAACCTCAAGGTCAATAGTAGACGCACGTCGTGTAGTCCTGCGGCCTCGGTCGAGATAGAACTCACTACACCCTTCCAGTATTCCTTGTGCATTTGGAACCCTGGCGCAGTTTATAACAAAATTCATAATCTTTTCAAATGGCTGAATACTTAATGCTTCGCCAGGGCTACCAAGGTTTGTTTTTATTGTAATACTAACACTAGATGGGTTGCCTACCAGGCCCCATCCTGTTATTTAACCCATAAATAGAGGGAAGTGACGGATTAATATCTTTCCCAAGGGTGCAAGTGCTTAAGTGAATGCAGTGTACTCAACAGTAATTAGAACTCGGCTCACCAATTTCTCTTTCCAAACCGACATCCACTGCACTACAACGCACATCCATCATTGAACGCTTACAGCGCCTTGTATTCCCAAGCGGTCACCCATATAAATACTGACCAGGCACACGTTGCTTAAGCTCGGTGATCGAACGAGTACCGGTGTATTCAGCGTGATATACCGTAAGCACGTGACCAGATATGACAGTAGTATTCAATGCATGGAGAACTGGTAGATTTATAAGTGTGCAAAATTGATTCTGACATGAAAAACTTCCTAGACCGACACAAGTGGCCCAACACTCCTAGTAGTAGATGCAGCTAAGATTGGATATAATCTTTCCATTTGAAGTCATTGGAGAGAGTGAAGCCAAAGAAGCGTATAGCATTGCTCTCTAGGAGACTAGAGTCATCCATTCTGATAGAAGGCGGGAACGTATATTTATGGTGGTTAAAGAAGAGCGGTTTCGTTATAGAGACATTAAAATTTACATTTTCATCCCTATCAGATTTCTTAGTGAGGCAGGCGAAAATGGAGGTGTCATCAGTATAGATGCCTACCTGGGAACTGATTATATGAAGAACATTTTTAATGAAGATCCGAAAAAGCGTAGTACTTAGGATAGAGCTTTGTCGGACGCCTGCTTTCGTATCAAAGGAGGTGGAAACTTTCTCAGTCAAAACGACCTTCATTTCACTATTTGCTAGTAATAATGGGACTAATTCAAACCATCGTTCAAAAATACTGTTGCCCTGGAGCTTGCACATAAGGTCCATATTCCAAACCCTATCAAATGCTTTCGAAATATCAAGAGCAACAGATCGATCTTCGTTGTTCTTTTCAAAGCCTGATATATATAGTCACTAGTGGTCGTTAGTACATCAGCGGTAAAATTAGCAAAACGGAAGCCAAATTGTTCGTCAGAAAGTTTGTGAGATGGGAGATGCCTTTCTGAACATTGATAAGAACATCCAATACCTTGTCTAAAAGAGGTAAGAAGCTAATAGGGCAATAATGAGTGGTCAAAGGGCTCGGTCGATTTTTTAAAAACTGGAATTACAGAGAAAGACTTCTAAAAAGCAGGAAAGCAGAAAGGACTAAGGCAATATTTATAATGTTTGGAAATAACTGAAACCAGCTCAGAGACACATTTCATTACGATGATGACTTGATTTCTTGATTTCCATCACCTCTACTTGACTTACTGTGGGCAAGATAAGAAATGTTGTTAGCGACTAGAGACGGATATATATATATATATATATATATATATATATATATATATATATCCGTCTCTATATATATATATATATATATTTCCGTCTCTAGTCTAGCAGTATATCCCGGTGTTGCTGGGGTGTAATGAAATCTTCAAAACTAATCCATGATCCTGGAACTCAAACTCATTGGACGTTGGCACGAAATACTAAAAAGCAATAGTTGTTTCCAGTTACAGCGAAACCGTAGATTGAAAGAAAAATGAATGGATGTAAATAACATTTTGATTTCTTGGTATCGATATCAAATAAGTTTTTTTCGTTGTAAACTGAATTTTGAAGGCTAAATAAGTCCTCTGAGTAAATGGTATTATGGCTGAGACGAAGAACTATAATTATACCTACTTAGAGCCAAACCGAAGCAAAAACTAAAATAAATTGGCTGAAAAAATACAGACATACAGGCAGATAAACAGACACACACACACACACACACAAACATCTTGCCTTTTATATATATATATATATTATCGATTTTCTGCGCTATTGTAACAACTGCAACCTTAAAACTTCTGAATATCGTTTCTTATGTCTTTGTTTATGAGTATATCAAATTTGATTAAAATCGGAGCACTCCTTCTATAACCCGATTATTTCTATTATCGATTTTCAGTATTTATCGGGGGTACCTCGACACAAAACCTAGCTAAGAACACTCGCACAGACGTTTATAGTACAACTGTGTAAATTTTCAAGAAAATCAGTTCAGCCGTTTCGGAGCCTATTGGTAACGGACACCCACACACAAACACAAACACACACACACAGAGACAAAGTTCCATTTATAAATAGGTTTATATATATATCACACCCTGGTTGAGCACTCTGGAAGAATGGTAGACTTTGAAAAACTGTAGCTACTCCGGCATGTACTCATCGTTCATTCAGTAATGGATTAGAGCACTCTGGCTATTGGGCGTGTATAATGACAATATACATGCTAAAAAAGAGTCTGCCTTCTTCTACCGAGCGCCCATAGCCCAGAGGCAGAATCACCGACAGACGCCAATTCGGTCTGGTTTCAATCCTGAGTTAAAAGCAATCAGAGTCTAACGTACTGACGAGCTGTGATACAGCGAAACTGATCTGTCAGTGGATGACTATATATATATATATATATATATACAGCAGTTAATAGAAGAAGGGGATCCGTAGAGAATGATGGTCGCTGAGTTTAGTAGAGAGAGATGGCGACACGTTTATGACTGGACAAGATATTTAAGACTAACTTCCGGATGAGAGGAAGATTTTCGCAGATATAAACACCAATGCCATGCTTGTAGACATTGGAGTTCATCCTCAAGAGATGCCAGTTTCCAAGACTCGAGAATTGAAAGAGGGAATTGTAGGTTTTGATTAGTTTTCGCAGATGGCTTGGGCTGGACCTTTCGTAGAGAACCGATTCAAAAGTGCAATTATAAAAGAAGGAATCAAAGTTGAATATCGTAAGAGATTTCTAGGTTATTATTAAATTCAAAGTAAACAGGCGCAATATATTTCAGTTCAACGTCAATCATTCGATACAATGCAAGGGTAATCAAACAGAAAAATACAGAGATCAAACGCTCACAGAAATATATTAATCTTATATAGATAATTACCTCACCAAGAGGCTGTAGAAAAATGTTACTTGAAAAGAAATGGTGAATGAAGAGAGTTAATAAGTCTTGAAGAGTTTTTATAATTGAAGGAGTCGCTGAGTGTGAGAAACCGATGCTGATTGCAATAAAAACGAGATACTTATTGGAAGTTTTGATAGAAAAATATATTATTAAATTAAGAAAAATAAGATACAACCAAAAAAGAGCACATAAAATACAATGCAAAAATATCACAACTGAACAGCGTAGTGTGGAGATTTTTTTATTTCCTGCGAAGGGGTGTTATTCAACAGAGGACACCAGAGTTTTAATTACAACTCCGAATCAAGCGATTATAACGATAGTTATCACAAACTAGTATTATTTCATTATCGCCGATTGAACCTTGAAATATAACCTAAGACAATGAATGAATTACGTCAGGGTGGACCCGTGCCCTGAGCGATAATTGGGCCTCAATCTCAACAAAGATCTCATGTGAAAGTCGTGAATATGACCAAATCACTAAGATACTGGAAAAGAGTCGCTTCCTCCTACTGCTCCAGTATGTAACTGATTCTTCAGGAGTTTCTCTAATTTACAAGAACCTGATCACGCCTTAAATTATGTCATATTTGGGTAGAGGCTGCCATATAATTTTGCTTACTCTTTGAAAGCATTAGATTTATCAGGGAGATCGTATAATCTGCTGAAAACGCTTTTGTTTATAACAGCGCAAAAATCAGTATTGAATAGTGCTTGATATACATTTAACTCAAAATGAGCTACTAACTTCCAATAATATATGCAAAATCTATGTAATTATTTCATACAACTTAAAAAAGATTTTGAATAAAAGATGCTTTTAAGAAAACTGCAATATTGGATTCAGTTGTGAGACGTTAGAGAATCAGTTTTTAGTACCTTTGATGCACATATATCTAAGAAGGTTTGAGAAGAAAACAAAAGTTAACTGCCCGGAAACTGCTTTGATTTGATTTCGTCAAGCTGATTAACGTTATATATATATATATATATATATATATAGGAAAAACTACTAAAAAATTGTATGTTTAATAATGTATTTTTTTTTACAGTATTTTTTATTTCTATTATTATATATATATTTGATATTTTAGACTGTCCTCGGTCTTTCATCAGAAAGAAATGATTTTAAAATTAAAACTAGAAGCGTTCGCCATGAGAGCGTTCTTCGAGAGATGTTTACATCACGTGACGTAGAAAGCGCTAGGGTGTTTTAATATTTGTAAACGTAAACCTATCTCTAATAATACTCTTAAATGTTGTTTTAAAGAAAACATTTTAAGTGTATCTAAAAATGTTTAAGTATTGAAATATTTATAAAGATTCAAAACAACTATGTCCCTATTTAACCCTAGCCTGTATGTATTTAATATTAAAAAACACTATCGCTTTCTACGTCACGTGATATAAACGTCTCTCGACGAACGCTCTCGTGGCGAACGCTTCTAGTTTAAATTTTAAAATTATTTGTTTCTGATGAAAGGCCAAGGCCGGTCTGATTTATCAAATATATATATATAATAATAGAAATAAATAAAAACTGTCAAAAAATGCATTTTTAAACTTTCAACTTTTTAGTAGTTTTTCCTATACATATTAAGACAGTATACGTGGATCATCATTATGATATATATAAACTGATTCAGATAAAAATTACGAAATGGGAATTTTGAAATTGAAATATTCAATTCAGTTTCGGTTATATAATGCAATTATCCTCGACGACATCATAAGATTGCAAATATATACGATCAAGTAATGAACAGCATGAAAATCTAAATCTCTGATTTACTGAAGTGAAAATGTCAAAATAAATAAAAAAAAACTACATTAATTCCCATCGATTTAGTAAAGATAAATAAAACTGTCTCCAAGACAAAATATGTAAAGTAATAAACATTTAATAAATGAAAATATCTATACGGCGTTAATGTTTATATCGGCATAGATTATGAAATCAGTGTGGAAGCATTTTAAGAGGCAACTTTGAGAATCAACTGTGTGTCTACTTAACACACAAAGGCAACATTTTAATGTTTGAATTATTTTTTCGCCACTAGCTAATCTATTCACTTTGGCAATTTTTAGTGACATTCGGTAATCATTAGTGTTTTTACTTTGATTAATGTAGTAAAAGTGAGAGGAGTCAGTTAATTAGTCGGAGAGAACAACAAAAATGAAGACGGCATTTTAATATTCCTTGGAGCTAGCTTGGAAATTCGTGATGCTATCACGCCAAAAATCAGGAACCTGCATCAAGGTCGGAAGGTCATAATGATGACATTTTGTAGCATAACCTAGCTGGTCATTGTAGGTATTGCTGAGCGACCAACTCGTATGTTCCATATTGAGGTGTCCAGAGCAGTATATCAGTTTTCGTTTTGCCAGTGTCGGACAACGGATATCCTGCATTCGCGTAAGCTTATAGAAATATCAGGGATGGTTCCATAGTGCTCTGACTTATTTAGATAATGTCTGCAAAAGATCTTAAGATCGAAAGAGACATGACTGACTGAGCAGAAGATTATCCCGCAGTAGGTTGCCACTGATTTCTGTGGCAGATTAATTGCCAGCCAAGGCTATAGAGCCCAATCTGTCCAATTATTTAAAACATAACTGGAAGGAAGAAACGAAATAATACCTTTTACAAAGGTATTCGTGCGTAAGTGAATGCGAATAATTCAACTGAAATTTGAAATCGGGACCCCGATTTGTTGTTCCGAGTCTGTATTCACTGCATCACAACGCACACCCTTAATATACTAAGCTAAATATAGCATTAACAACGATCATTTTGCTATTGTGATAATTTTAAAATTAAAACATTGCTTAAGATATTATTTTATAGGTACCAGCACAGATTCGCTTAAAAATATGCATAGCATGATGAAAAAATAGCGCAAACTTCATAAAAATAGCAATTTATACTCAAAATATTTATGTTGTTATTAAGTGAAAAGACGAAATATTTTTTGCTAATTATATTTTTTGATTGTTGTTAGAAAGTTAAAAAATATTGTTTATAATGTTTTTTGCGTCGGCGATGTGACCAAAAAATGATATCTTTGCAGTGAAAAATATCAAAAATTGTCTGATTTTAGTAAATTTTTCAGGACCTCTTCAGAATAAATTAAATCATTTTTTAAATATATATTTTTTCAAATATTGGCAAATATATATTTATATATTTAATATGATTTAATTTTATGAAATTTTAAGTGTTTGTAAGTTTTTATATCAGGTTTACGAACACTTTTGGAACAGTTTAATTATATTTCATTTTTACCTGCTGTCAGGTACCGATAATCTGCACTTAATTGTAAAAAAAAAATCAGTAAAATTAATTCGTATTGCATTTAGGAATTTTAATTGTTTTTATGAATGTAACATATGGGCACTATATATATAGACGCCCATTCATGACATTATCTAAAAATAAGCTCGATAAATATAGTACATTTAAAATCGAATTTTCTAAAATGCAATAAAACATTAGGTTACGGAGAAAATGTTCCAAGATTATAAGATTACTGAGCACTTAATCATATTAGAAAGGGGCTCACGGTATACTCTTGAAACCATATATATATATCAAATGAAGAATGAATCTAGCTAAACGTTCGCTTGTAACTTAAGCTGTCATCCTATCAAAACTTTAAGTGAATATATACCGCTGTGTTATAAATGCATTTCTCTAATATTTTAAACTTAAAGTAATATTTGTTTAAAATCAGATTAATCAAACTTTAAATTAGCTGAAATTCGTCGAATAAATTTCAAGGCAATTATATTTCGTTTTTTTGAATTTTTAAATAATTAGAATTATTTTGGGATGACAGATGCATACAAATAGCTCTAAAATAAGCGAATGTAGCTATTTTACAAACAAAACCTAATTCAAGTCATTTTAAATTAGTTTTCAAATTGCTTATTGTAAATATTAAACTCAGTTAGCTTAAAATTAAAACTAAAATAAAAGCTTCCAGAAACACTTTTCACTTTTAATTTTAATATTTAGTTCACTTTTCATTTTAATATTTAGTTATCGTGTTTCTTTGGAAGTGCCAACGTATATCTGTGTACCAGTTTATTTCAAATAATCTATACATAGGTTTATATACATCTGAATTATCATGACTCAAATTTAGCCTATATTGCATTAACTTATACACAGCTGGATAAATACCACTTTTAGTGAGTGGAAATGTTTATCATATACTCACACATGGATATGTATAAACATGATTAGTTCTGATAAAAGAAATCATTGGCATCTTGAAGATAATTTGATTTTAGAGATGAACATAGAAAGAAAGAAATCAGTATAAATCAATATAAATCAATAATTACGAGATTCTCAACCGTAGTTTAAGATGGATAAAATAATCAAAACAACAGAAAATGAAGAACTTGTTCTGAAACTACTATTTTCTAATATCACTGGTGAAAATGACTTTGAATGAATTAAACCTATAAATCTTTCCCTGGGAAGTTCTTCGAAACTTGTGAAATGACGCTACAGGGTTACATACAATAGTATTAAATATGAAGAAAGCACAGGACTTGAGAATATTTAACGGCAGCAAAAAAAAAAAAAAAAAGAATAAATGATTTCACATGAAACTCGAAAAGAAAGTAATTATATAATTAACATGATGTTTTATAAAACTTGAAAAAATAGTATGAAGAAAATTTTATCACTACTGGAAAGATAAATATAATTTTGTGGACATGAGAAACTTGTTTTCTTGCATAGTATTTTTTTAAAATCATATAAGAAATATTTTATAAATTTCAAGCGACAGCATCTTTCACCCCTTCGTCAATAAATGTCACATATTTCAAGCGACAGCATATTTAACCACTTCGTCAATAAATGTCACATATTTCAAGCGACAGCATCTTTCACCACTTTTTCAATAAATGTCACATATTTCGAGCGACAGTATCTTTCATCCCTTTGTCAATAAATGTCACATATTTCAAGCGACAGCATCTTTCACCCCTTTGTCAATAAATGTCACATATTTCAAGCGACAGCATCTTTCACCCCTTTTTCAATAAATGTCACATATTTCAAGCAACAGCATCTTTCACCCCTTTTTCAATAAATGTCAAATATTTCAAGCGACAGCATCTTTCACCCCTTTTTCAATAAATGTCACATATTTCAAGCGACAGCACCTTTCACCTCTTTGTCAATAAATGTCACATATTTCAAGCGACAGCATCTTTCACCCCTTGGTCAGTAAATGTCACATATTTGTTTATAATCAAACGTTTGATATTGCGAACCATTTTTTCCTTAATATGCTCGAATTTTTAAAATTTTGTCACTTTTCATAACATGCAAGATTACCATCCCTGCGTCCGGTTGGTCACGTATGAGACATGACTAGACAACAACTGACTGGTTGAACGAGCTCAACTGAAACACTTACTACAATATGTAAACAAATGCACTTGTCCTGGTGAAACCTATCAAAAGACCGTATTCGCTATTTGAAAGTGAACAGTTTGAATATTCATACACAATATTACATACACAATATTATAACGCTTACGGATACTCATTAAATTAAACTATTTTGAAACTTGGGTATGCATTGTTATGTATACAGTAAACAATGAGGATACAAGGTATTGTATGCTTGGAAGTTGGGGGTATAATGGTTAGCAGTTCGCAATTAAAAATCAGACAACTGAGTTCTAATTCGAGTCAGCTTTATTAGAGTTACAGGCAAATTAGAAATTGAGAAATGCATAATTCCACCCTGTCTGCCCCTAGCTCTGTGTGAATTAGTAAAGGTTATATCATTGCATCATTATTAGCTCAAAAAATACGCCAAACTGAAAGTATATTCTGGCTTTAAGTACAAAAGAATAAAATTCAATCAATAACAACAGAAATCAATTATATTATACGCACGTGCAAACTAATATAATTTCATACGTATATTTCGATTTGATTTTCTTCACTGCATATAATCTGCTGTTCTGAACTATTTTTGGCGCGATTGTATGTTTTTATTCTTACATCATGACAAACATGCACTCATTGATTCCATTCCGGTTATATAATTTCTATTTAATTCAGTAGTTATGCTGAATATCATGTGAGTGCATTTATGTTAAATTAATACAGGTCTTGGAAAAGAAAAAATGAAATATATCGAAAACATACTCTGAATTTAGGAATTTAAATTCAGGATATCAACGAAGAACACGAATGATTGACTTCAGTGGAAATGCGCAATTATTCTGCACATAGATAGATTGGCAGAAGAGAAATGAAACAAAGCATGCATGCGTGTAACAAAGTGAAAGTGAAAGTGAAAGTGTAAAACTGTGAAGACATTCTACGCAATGCAACCCACTTTTCACAGCATTTGATATAGATTTGACGCAGCATAAATTCAAGTCTTGTTAGTGAAGCATTCGGTAGAAGACGCATGATAGTGATTCCGCGAAGGAAACGTAAATTGCTTGCCTGCTGGTCTTTATCATTTAAAAGTGTTCGACGGAGAGAAACCAATTACAATAGATCTTTCAGATTGAAAACTCGAAATATTTTTTGATTTCTATTACATTACCTTCGCTTAAATAATTACGGACATCTACAATATGTATGATTGTAGAAACAAATACTGATCCCTGTTATGCGAAGCAGGATTAAACGCTAATTTTTCTTTTTTAAAATACATGCTGGAAGAATGGTAGGCTTTGAAAAATGTAGCTACTCTAGCATCTACGCATTGTTCATTCAGTAATGAATGAGAACAGTCTCAGCTGTCGTGTGTACATTGTACATAACACGCTAAAACCCTGCCTCCTTCTACCGAGCGTCTATAGTTCAGAGGTAGAATCGCCGAGTGATGTCAATTCGGTCGGGTTTCAATCTGGGGTAAAAGCAATTGGATGTTTAACCGAACAGATGAGCTGTCATACAGCGAAACAGATCAGGTGATGTAGCGACACAAATATCATTACGGACATTTAATATATCATAAAAAAGCAAGTAGTTTTAATAAAAATAACAACAATAAATCTAGACTTTAACCTAAATTTTCACGCCTTCGCTCACTTTTTCCTCTGTCTGTCTGTCTGTCTCTCTTTCTCTCTGTCTCTCTCTCTCTTTCTCTCTCTCTCTCTCTCTCTCTCTATATATATATATATATATATATATATATGAATTTGTCACTTAAACTGAGCAGGATCATGCCGAATTCGAAGTTTCGTGAGGACACCTAAATAATGTCTTGACTTGTCGGGGCTGGTAATTTTGCTGAAATCATCATGACGATGTCCTCACGAAACATCGAATTCGGCATGATTTTCTTGATTTAAAGTCACTGATTCTTTGCCTAAAACCTACCAACGCTCTATCTCCAAACCCGATATCGATCACTTTGCAGAAATGAATTTTACCAGTAAAACTACTGAAAAAAAGTCAATCATTGTACTAAGCATCATCACAACTCAGCAATATATATACATACATATGTGTGTGTGTGTGTGTATGTGCGTGTAAAATATATCTAGGCAGCAAGTACCTATCAAAACAACAACCACAAAAGTCTCTGCTACTTTTTTAATTATAAGGTTTTGAGTATTGTCTTCGAATTTGTATATTAATTGCATAAACTTCAATATAACGTCTCTTGTTATTATCTATATTTTATGTAATGTTGTATATATTTGTGAAATAATATTTTAAATATTTTATAACATTCGTGAGTATTTGTTGGATGATGATCAATATAATTTTCCCGCTTGTGGTGAATATTTTCACGGGTTGCAATGTGTTTCGACATGTTAATATGCAAGAAAGTTTAGTGCATCAGGGCCCTATCAAAAAAATTAATTTGGTCATTAATGCAAAATTCGCACTTGCCGAAAATGTATGAGAATTTGTTGTAAGACTTCGTAATAATGTTACTTTTTGCGCTGATGAGATCTTTGTAATAGATTTTGTAATTTATTATTCTGCTGCTTCTTTCCAACCCACTGTTTTCCTCAAGGACGTATCTTGAAAAACTGTTATAAGAAAGTGTGTATTAACAAATGATTGGATGCTTCCATTTTAACCTAACAATGACAAAATTTTCTCCCCTGAATTTCTCCAATGAAATCATTAAATAGCTTCGGAAATCAGCAGTTCTAAATGAACTGGACTTTAAAACGATGGTGGTAAAGAAAAAAGACAAGCCAGTTTCTCAGCTAATCATGTCATTAACCGCCATCTATTACGATCCTTTTACAAACGAAGAATCAATCGCAATTAACTTTCCTCCATGAACTTCTTTCCTTAAATTAATGTCTTTGATCATTTCACTATCATTCAGTCACTCACGTCCTTAAAGCATTTCGATTTCTTTAACGAATTTCCTGCACGACACCAACATTTTCTAGAAGAGAGCTAGCATTGTCTAGTTTATAACTACTGAATTATACATGTTAAACTGGAATCCTCAACAAATATTTGCTTGCGTTTCATGTTACTAGGAATATCAAATTTTATCGGAGATAGAATGAGTTTATTTAGTAAGCTTCATGCATCTATCTGTTTATCTACGTGTTTATTGATCAATTTGTCTATCTGATATTAACATACAAAAGGTAGAATTCAAATTAAACCAAGGGGCTATTCAATACTGTAGAACAATCGTCTTGTACATTAAACTTGTTAATTTGTTTGTTTGTTTTTTTGTGGGTATATATGATTAATCCCCAAAGTGCATAAAGGGTGAAATAGATAAATTGTTGCGTAAATTACTCACAAATAAATATATCATTAACATCCTATTTTAAAAGGTATATTTACTAAAATTACAATACAATATCTGGAAATAATAAACAATAATAATAATAATAATAATAATAATAATATATATATATATATATATATATATATATATATGACATTATTTGATGAAAAAATTTAACGTTGCCATTAAAAAACTCTTCATTTTTAAATAGTGCTTTATTCTTAATTTAAATGTGAGAAATTCGAAAATAAAATTAAATGAACTAGGGAACAATAATAATATACCAAAATTAATCTAATTTATTTGAAATTTAACGTATGAAATCGAAAGTATTTATGCTTCGATCGCATTGTTGAGTTTTTTTTAATTTTAAACGAAAACAATTTTAAAAATATTCTCACATAGCCAGCTAAGTGCCATACATGAATTACGTTAAGGCGAACATATCTCGAAAGAGATATGACTGACTGTGCAGAAGATTTTCCCGCAGTAGGTTGCCATTAAATATTACCGCAGACAGGTTGCCGACCCTGACTATACTACCTGATCATTTTGGCTATTTAGCTCATAGCTGGACAGAGAAACAACGGATTAATCTATTTTCCAAGGATATTTTCGCGTTGAATGCAACGAATATAACTGCATCACAATTCAGATGCGCATAAAAGAATATGAATTAGCAATTGCCTTTAATTGACGCAGTTGTCTCTCTTCATTTTTCTCCTTAACTCGCTACATGCTCCGTGATTATTTGTTTACGACTAAATATCTCATCGGATTTTGATCATTAGTATAATGGGATTTTCATTATTGGAAAATCTTTAACAAAGAAGCAGAAAGCCATTATCCTGCGATTTCAATTCCGAAGTTTTCTTGCCTAACTTTGAATATAATAAGATTTCACATATTATTGATGAAACCTTGCTGATAAAAATTAGATGATACTGTTTAAATATAAATGCATTTTTAACGATTTAATTAAGAATTAGAATTTTTTATCGAAATCGATAAGTCCATTGGACTATATATCTATTTACCATATTCATATTAATAATGATGACAGCCATACTTGATTGGCTTTTGTGATATTCAATACATATATATATATATAGATAATGGAGGCCATGTACATTAAATCCAAACAAACCACACTAAATAAAATCACGTTTAAATCCGGTCTATGTAGTTTCCTGCATTGGTAACTTCAATAGCAATAATGGAACAATAATCAGTTCCAACAGGCGAACAACCATTGTAATAATAACATTAAATAAAACAGAAAATATCTCATTTTAATATTATATATATATTATAAGTCAGTGAGAATATTTATGTAACTTGGCATTAATACTGATCAGTTGTGATAACAATGAAGTCTGTTTTCAGGTTCCTTCTAGAGAGATTAATAATAAAAGACCAGTTATAGTTAAGCATTAAATTACACAAGAATACAATACGAAATGTTGTTTAGAATACTTCTATCTGTCTACATTTAAGATGTTATACTTTTAGAAACAATTTAACCAATGAAACAATTTGAATATGTTCGGAGATTTGCTTTAATAAAATGAAATAAATATTAAATATTAAAATAAATATTAAATATTACAGATTTATTTTCATGCATGAAATTAGTCCTTATTAACTGACATATAGATTGATAGCTAAAGCATATTCTGTGGACTCTTTCATATCAACCTAGACTATGAACTGGTATCAAACTGGGATACGATTCTCCCATCAGGCATATTAACCATTTCGGGAGAGAAACGCATCAGAAATAGATGTCTTGTCTTGGAGATTACTGTGACCTCACAGAGCAAATTGTTATGGCGTGAAAGTGAGAGCTTCGGTGATTTTAAATGGGTAAATAAGAAACTAAAACACCTCCTACAGAAAGTAGCTGAATAGAGTGACAAGAAAGACGACAAATAAACTGTAAGAAAACCGAATGCATGGTCATCAGCAAAAAGGGCAGCCCAAAATGCCAATTACATATAGGGACTCTAAAATCAAGCATGTACAGAAATTTAAATACGTAGGAAGTGATCTAACAGAAGGAAAGTGTGACACTGGGATCCGAAAGCGAATTGGCATGGCAAAAGAGGCATTCCAGAAGTTGAGTAAAGTATTAAGAAACAGAACAATTTTGTTAGAAACAAAGAGGAGAGTACTGGATTGCTATGTGATGTCGGTTCTTAAATATGGCAGTGAATGTTGGACAATATCTTTTGAAGATAAAGGAAAAACTTGAAGCAGCTGAAATGTGGATGCTGCGGATATGATGGATCGAGCATGTGAGCAATGATAAGGTGTTGGAAAGGATGGAGACGAAAAGAAAATTAATACTGAGCATCAGGAAGAGACAACTAATGTTCCTTGGATATGCAATGAGGAAGGAGGGATTAGAGAACCTGTTATTAACAGGCCAGATAGGAGAGAAAAAGAGACAGGGGAAAGCAGCGGATAACATATTTGAAGGACTTGATCAGATGGATGAAGGAACGAGGGTTGCATTGCGCAACAGGAGAAAGCGTGCTAAGATCCACCATCGACAGGAAGATGTGGAAAGCCATGATCGCCTACGTTCTGAAAGGACATGGCACATAAAAGAAGAAGAAATAAGATTATAATTTATATGTACGTGTTTAGGCGCCAACGTGACATAGGGTCTGATTTTTCTTTTAAGTGAGATTTCATAATTTTCTATTACCAATGCCGTCTGCCATAAGTAAAGTAGAACTTGTTCCGTATCTTCAAATTATTACACATAAATCATATAGATAAAGATACAGTGAATGTCGATATAGCAATCAGCATCGTGAACATCAAATTCAATTGAACAACAGACGAGTCAACACTCTTTCATGTGGGATGCAACCCCCATATATAAACTATTGAGGACTGTTATTTGGATTAGCGGTAACCCTATAGTATAACACAAACTATCACCCCAAAATGTTTCGACACATCCCATCAATGTAGAGTCAACTTTGATTGAATTTTATTTGTGCTATTATTACATGTTAAATGAGTGTCTTAGTTTTTCTCATCGTAATTGTTATATAAATGGGAGCAACTGTACTATCAAGGCAAAATGCATCTAAGGTACAATTGGTGACTATGTTGTGTATGTTATAGTACAGACGTGATATTGTCACACTCTGGTTGCCTACATTCTTTTACAGACCCTACTGGATTTTTTATCGCCGCAATTCTACTCTATCAGTTTCTTTCCTTGCACTTACCGCTTGTTAATCTCCCTTCCCCTTGCTTGCTTCTCTGATACACGCAATATTTAAAAGTTTAAATGTAACATTAATTCCCATCTTCTATCTCATTGTCTCCCACATTTTTCTTAGCCTTTCTTTAAGATAACATGTACTGTTTTTTTCTGTCTTCCTTTTCCTCTCATTGTGATCCCCTGCGCACCAGTGGCAGTACTGCCTTGCTTGGGTTGAAACGATTAAAAAGAAAAAGTGAGCGGTACCGTTCACTTACGGAATCATTAGTTTAGATGCAAAATTTAATCTCTATTCAGCAATTTTAATTATTTCCTGCATACCAACATTTTATGAAGTGAAAACCCTGATTTTTAAGTTAGAAAACTGATAGTTTTGTTTTAATCTTCCCCTGGATAACATGTGAACTGAGAATCGCTTTTGGTGGCATGAAAACCACAAATATGGGATTGGATATATTGTGAGAGTCCATTGTGTGTTCGCTTTGATAGAATATTTCATTTTTATTTAAAAATACTCAGCCATTCTTAATATGATTGTCACTTGGAAGCCTTCAACATTATTTTTATGTCTATTATTGTTTCATTCTCAGCTAAACAATTCCGGATATTTCAATGTTGCCGGTACGTATTTTAATGAACATTTACTGCTTTGGTTGTTTTGCGGTGAGAAATTTTTATTTAATTAATTCTAAACAGCTGATAAGTTTCTCACTGCAATCAACAATATAATTTTGCTCATCCGTCTATTCTTCTTATTCTATCAATTAATTTAGTAAGAATATTTTCCATTCAAAAGATTCTTCCATATTTTCCATTCTCTATTACTCAAAGCCAGTCCGAAAACTGCCAATGTTCACCCGATAATATGTTGATATTTGTCAAACAACCCCACGCATACAAAACGCTTAACTTTGCGAAATCTCACGTTCAGTTGAAAATGTCTAAATGTTCCACATGCACGCATCTTTGCACGCGAGAGTCTATAAGTGAATAAAAGTTTTGTTATATGTGAGATGATAATTCACTGGAGAATTTCTACTGCTGCGGCACATAACGTGACTTTTAGCCGTTCATTTGTCTTTTAGTGTCTTTTTTTTTAATCATTTCACCTCGAGCAAGGCAGAAATACCACTGATGTGCGGGGGGGGGGCTACATAACTGTAAAAAGATTAATTAGAAAAGAGTGAAGAGTACAAACTAGTTAGAAAGGAGCGATAGAAAGCTGAGAATGCAGGTGTGATGACAGATACATAGGTGGAGAGAAAGGGAAGGCTATACGGGGGTGGGGAGAGAGCTAGAGTCCAGTGGTTAATAGATGAGTATTGACATTGCATTTAAATTTCTAGAGGTTGTAGCCGTCAGGAAAGCAAGGATATGGGAGCGAGTTCCATAGGCGGGAAGTGCGAGAGAAGAAGCTGCAGGAGTAGAATTGTCGTCTGCATTTGGCTAACCTGACTATGAATGGATGGAACCCAGTTGCCAGTCTGGTTGCACGAGTAAACACCTGTTGAGGAGTTGGAATAATGTTTCAAAATAGTGTAACGTCTCTAACAGTACAAGTTTCACAAAACAGAAAATGTTATCGGAAATGTTTGTATTTCTCAGGAAATAGATTTTTAGAATGAAACTGACAACAATGAAAAGATGTAAAAAATAGTTTCCAAACAGTTCAAACTGAATGGATTCTAGACTTTGACACTACTTATCTGGTAAAAGTTCTAATGTTAACCAATATATAAGATGGTTGTAAGGACGGAGAAAATATTCAGGCACTGACAGTTAATACAACTGACTCAAAACTGTTAAATTAGAAAAGTGAACGGAAAGAATAGTTGGAACATTTTATAAAATCAATGACTGAAAGATACGTGAAAATTATAGAACGTCAGGTCAGCCATATTACTTTGTTAATTAATAATATTTATGGATATAGAATTGGTATTTCTTCCAAATACGGCTCCGTTTCCCAAAACTCACAATGTGAAAGTGAAATTAATTCTTTCTTTAGGTATGAAAATTAACAGAAAACAAGACATTTTAGAAAAGAGCAAACACAACTTAAGCAAAGATGATGACGAGAAACATTGTGATGCATATTTTTAAACGAAAATATATCAAAGTGATTTTATAATGCCTACATATTTTCTCTTTGATTTTTTGGGATGAGGATTTATCATTATGTGCACTATTTACAAGCGTATTAAGCGTGAAAAATTAAGAAATAATTTAGTATTTGTAAAAAAAAAAAATTAGCGAGATATTTTTAAGCATGAACAGTGGAAAAAAATGTCTACCTCGTAAAGTACATATCGATCTAATTTCGGAATTTCTTGTAGATAAGTCGGGTTGACATACGCTAAATGAAGGCCAGAGGCTAAAACATCCGAAACGTTGTGGTAAGTAAAACAACGATGAGGATAATAGTCAGTTTGTAAATAGTATCACTAAACCTACATTTGCATCGGGTTTCTTATCAGGCATTTTTCAGTTCTATGTTCATTTAATTCTTCCCCAAAGAATCTAAAGTAAAACTTAGAGAAACCCTAAGAAAGTGAATACTGAAGTTCGTACAAGCAGCCTTTAAGATTTCACATGCCCGATAAACTCAGTCGCTTAAAAACTTAATTGCACGATTAAAGTTTATTACTTTACTCGCTCGCGGTCGATTAAGAATCTCGCAATGAAGTACAGAAAAAGGAAATCTGTTTCTTTTTACAACCCTAAATTATGCAATTGAAGATTCACATGTTACTTAGAATTACCTACAATGAACTTTAATCGTCCCGGTCAGTGTAAACATTCTTTTAATTAACGCTTCCAGAGTGGAGCCAAAATTTCTCTTACCAAGATTAAAGACGCTTCAAGATTTTAGAAACTCATTTGGAAAAATATAATCCTTGAATGAACATCTATATTTTCTCTCCGATTACGAAAAGTAAAACCGAAAATTTGAAAGAAAGAAAAAAAAAAGAAAATGTACACATTTCTTTCAACCACGCACCGAAAAACAAATTATACAAGTAATTTTTAAATAGAAAATCGTTGAGAAAATCAGATTTATTATTTTTTATCATTTAAAAAATGGAGGTTGTGGTTTACGTCAGGCGACTATTAAGAAAATAGAGTAGGTCGAGTAAAATGATTATGGGGCGAGTATATTTTCCCTCGTTCTCGACTCCCCGTTGAGTGATTTCTTTTTCAAATCTCAAAGGCTGCGTACCAGTGTTATATATTATCGGAACTCGTACGTAATTTCACACAGAAGTTTACTTACAGTGAGTAGGTATTACGAAACATCAAAAATATGCAAGCTGACTAAAAAGAAAATAAATAATGTTTTAGAAATAAGTATTCTTCTGAAAAAATAAAGAATGCGGACGTCGAGTGACGACCATTTATGTGTTTTGATAAACAGCGTAAGCAAGGTCGGAAGATATAAACCTCGAAATTGTTTTATAAACAATGTGCTTGAAATATGACGGGCTCAAACGAGATTCGGCCGATATATAGATCTGAAGGTAGTTGAGTTTTAGTAGTCAGTCAGTAGGTAGTTGTGATCGGAATACATATAGAGAGACACAGGGAAAACGGCGAACGAGCGCGACCTGTAGCCGCTCCTTCTTATGTGTATGTGTTTACGTCGGTTCAGACGAACCTCCATTCCGCTACAAGTCAGGAATGAATGAAGGAAAAATGTATTTTTTTATTAATATGTAGGTGTTGATGTTTGTCATTTTGTCAATGAAAAGAATATCGTCAAAGTTTTGGGGTGCAGCGTAATCTTCTCCATTGAATTGTTATAAAGCATAGAAATTAATCTCAAATTGGTGCGTGATGACTTGCGTTTTTTGGGGTTTGTTTTTAGAAAAGAAAAATCTGACTGATCGACCCTTGTTGCCAAGGAACAGGAAGAAAATCGGAAAACACTGAACAGTCGTGATAAAGAATTCAAGTCAGGACGTATGAGATTTTTCGTTTGCCTTTGTGCGCTCTGCTCATGTTTTTATTAAAAGAAAAGTTATTAGTTCAGACAAAGACTAAGACTAATAGATCAGCATACATTTTCCAGTTATATGTAGATTCTGACTGCAGAGATAGGGTTGCGGCTTTTTTGGGGCACATTAAGAAGCTTACTAGCAAGTTACAGTTAGTAAAAGAAGTACAGTTGTTAGAATAACTAAAACTGAAAAAAAAGTGAAGTCTGGAAAAAATTGAAGTGGTAAATTAATTAAATTATAAAATAATTAAAGTTGTAAGAGAAACAATGTTGACGGGGGAGTAGAAGTAGTTGTCAGTGGATGTGGCGTTGAAAGAAGAGATAAAGTCTTTGTAAAACTTTCGGACTCTTCCAGTCGTTAAGTTTGGTTTCGGTCCGAGGCAGTTGCAGATGAAAGCTACTATTAGAATAACGTTCTATCTCCGTTTTCCTTAAACAAAAAGGGCGGTTATTAAGTTCTGCGAGGTTGATTTTGAGTATTATGAGTACCACAGGGAAAGAAAGTCAGACATGCGTGGAAAGATTGTGTATTTAAAGGTTAGAGAAGAGAACAGCGCTCAAAAAGTGGATTAGATTAACTTCTTTATGACATTGTGGGTAGTAGATACAGTCCGTTTAAAAATGTTTAGATGTAGATTTTAAAGTAAGACGGGTTTAATTAAGTTAGTTTGAAGCTCAGAGCTATATGAGTTGCTACTCAAATACATGCTAGCACCATCACATGCAATCAGACCATTAATTATTTTGTTTTCTTGAAATTGCTTTATATTCAATATGCCATAACGTGTTCAAACAAGAGGTGTTCAAACGAGATTAGGCCGATATATAGATAGAAAGAAGAATTAGAGTAGTAATCATTCAGCAGTATATATCGGAAAACAGACCGAGAAAGGCACAGGTAGAAAGCCCACTCCCTCTTGTGTGTGTGTGTGTGTGTGTGTGTGTGTGTGTGTGTGTGTGTGTGTGTGTGTGTGTGTGTGTTGGCCTCGGACCAGGCCAACCCTCACTCGACGCCAAGTCACCGAAGAACGAACAAAAAATTTTGTATATTTTATTAATATACAAGTGTTGATGTCCGTCATTTTATCAGCGAGAAAATTAACGTCAAAGTTTTGCGTTGCAGCGTAATTTTTCCCGTCGATTTCGTATAGAATAAACAATACAAGTACTTGTATTGACTTTTTGAAATTTTCTGAAAGATGTTCCCTTTGGACACTATAAGGTTTTTGACACGAAGAACCAAATAGATTAAATAACTATAAACAAGAGATTCAGGAACGCAGTGATACAATGCAAAACATATCCAGGTGCCGACTGCGGAAGTGACCACGTCCCAGTCATCTGCAAACTAAAAGTAAAACTCCGAAGACTGAAGAAGCCCAGCACATCACCAAGGCTACAATACGACACGCTTGTGAATGACCTCACCCTGCAGAAAGTATACAATAACAGCGTGAGAAAGAAATATGAAAACAATTGGAAAAGGGCGCTCAGAATGGGATTCACTAAAGAAAGCGATGGTGACCTCAGCGAAAACATAGCCCCAAAGGAAATCAGACGCAGAAGAAAAAACGATTGGATGACCGAAACGATTCTCCACGTGATGCAAAGGAGACAAAAAATAACGCCAAGACATGGCGCAGAGTACAAGAAACTTCACAAGGAGATAAGGAACAAATGTAGACAAGCTAAAGAGGAATGGCTCAACAACAAATGCGCAGAAGTAGAGAGACTGAGCAGGACCAATAAAACAGAGATTCATAAAGAGATAAGAGAACTGACAGGACAAAAAACCTGCTCCTCAACAGGATGCATAAAATCCAAGGAAGGAACAATCATATTAGAGAAAGAGGAAATACTCCAGCGATGGGAAGAATACATAAAGGATCTCTTTTGCGACAAGAGAGAACAACCGAGAATACACAAGGAGATGGATGGACCGGAAATAATAAAATCCGAAGTGGAAGCTGCAATGGCCAAAGTGAACAGAAATAAAGCAGCTGGTCCAAACGGCATAGTGATAGAGCTGCTGACAGCTTTAGAAGAACATGACATAGAAAAAATTACCGACATATTAAACGAGATTTATAGCAGCAGAATAATACCAGACGACCTGTGCAAGTCAATATTTATAGCACTGCCGAAGAAATCAGGTGCAAAAGAGTGTGAACTACACGGAACTATCAGCTTAATGAGCCACATAACCAAACTGATGGTCAGAATTCTGACGAATAGAGCAAGAAGCAGAAGCAGGCCAGAGATAGGGCAGGGACAGTGCGGTTTCGTCAAAGACACTGGAACAAGGAACGCCATATTCATGATTAGGATTCTCTCCGTAAGGGCAATACAAATGAAGAAAGACTTGTACCTATGTTTCATTGATTATACGAAGGCATTCGACAAGATACGACACAAAGAATTCATGGAGATGCTCGGCAACCTCGACATTTACGGGAAAGACATAAGAGTAATCAATAATCTACTGGCAGCAAACTGCATGCATACGGATAGGTAATAATTTCAGTAGATTTACATAGATAGAAAGAGGAGTAAGACAAGGATGTGTCTTTTCACCGGATTTGTTCAACCTGTCAGCGAGAATATTTGAGGACCTTAGATGACACACCAGGATTTGTTATTGGAGGCCACAACATGAACAACATAAGGTATACAGATGATACAGTGCTGATTGCAGACACGGAAAGGACACTACAAGACCGCCTACAGAAGGTAGCGTTGGAGAGTGACAAAAAGGGACTACAAATAAACTTTAAGAAAACTGAATGCATGGTCATCAGCAAAAGGTGCAACCCAAAATATCAAATACAGGTGGAGGATACCAGAATCAAGCAAGTACAAAAATTTAAGTACCTAGGAAGTGTTCTAACAGGATATGGAAAGTGCGACACAGAAGGCGAATTGGCATGGCAAAAGACGCGTTCCAGAAGCTGAGTAAAGTACTAACACACAGGAAAATTTCACTAGAAACAAAGAAAAGAGTGCTAGATTGCTCTATGATGTCAATTCTTCAATACGGCAGTGAATGCTGGACAATATCATCGAAAATGAGGAAAAAACTGGAAGCAGCGGAAATGTGGTTCTACAGAAGGATGCTACGGATATCGTGGACTGAGCCTGCAAGCAACGATGACGTGTTGGAAAGAATGGCAACAAAAAGGAAATTAATACTGAGCATCAGGAAGAGACAACTAAAGTTCCTGGGACACGCAGAGAGGAAGGAGAGCTTGGAGAACCTGATACTGACTGGTCAGATAGAAGGAAGGAGAGACATAGGAAAGCAGCGGATAATATATTTGCAGGGCCTGATCAGATGTATGACGGAATGGCAGTTGCCAGGAGTAACAGGAGCAAACATACTAAGAGACACAAGGGATATGGAGACGTGGAGAACCATGATCGCCTACGTCCTGAAGGGACAAGGCACATAGAAGAAGAAGAAGAATCCTTGTAGGAGATTATCATTTTCCAATATCGGAATACGTAGGTTTAAACCAAAACTCTATATGTATTCTATATAAATCTTATCGGAAGACACGTTACAAGCTTGAGTTATGGGTTAACGTCATGATTTAATTAATTTTATTACGTCAAAATAACCATAAATATTTTTATATTAATCTTTACACAGAGTTATAATTATGCTTGAAATTTAGCTTTTATTTCATTTAAATGGGTTTCTTTCGAAAATTGTAGCAGTTACAAACGTGAAAATTAAAATTTTCCTGAAAAAAATTCCCAAGAACTTTTGGTTTTCAATCTAATGGGCTTAAAGACCTAGTCAGTTATTTAAGTGCCATAGGTGATACATGCTTCGGGCGATCATGTCTAGAAAGAGACATGACTGTCTGAGCAGAAGATTATCCCGAAGTAGATTTCCATTGAATTCAGCGATAGATTGGTTGCCAGCCAAAGCTAGAGAACTCAATTTGTCCTGTTATTTAGCTCATAATTGGAGAGAAGAGTATTTATGTGTAAGTGAATGCAAGGAATTCAACTGGAATTCGAACTCGGCTCCCTGATTTGTAGTTCCACGTCGATATTCACTGAACCAAAATACACATCCTAAGACCTAACCTTACTTTTTTTATGTATCTGGAAAACATTTATGAATAGATATATAATGTATAAGCTTTCAGTTAATTGTTGAGTCTTAACAATGGTGATCGTAAATGTTACTGGTGAGAAGTCATATCAGTTTTCACGTGGGTGTCATTGGTAACTTAAAAATTATTTTTGAGGGAAATATCTGCATTTCTCATCATTGCACTTTCTAGTCTGTTATAAAAATGGCGAAGGTGTTAGCCAAATATTTCTGACGTGAGCTGCAAGTGATTTGGCGGAGAAAACAACAAACATATGTGAGTATCTTTGCTTTTATGACGGAAACATAATTCCCCAAATCTGCGTGAACGAGGTGAAAAAAAACTTATTTCTGGCAACATTAAAAAGTCAATAAAAGATGCCAGTTTATGGCAGAGTGCCTGCGCGCTGACGAGTGCTCACATACATACAAATATATGTATATATTATAAATTCATCATCAGCAATACCTCAATATATTTCAGTATCACACATACACTATATGCGTGTGTGTCTGTGTGTGTGTGTGTTAGTGTGTATGTATTTGTGTGTGTGAGAGGGAAAACCGATTTCATTTTCCACTAGGGCTCGTTACTTTCACATAAGAGCAAATACCCTTAGAAAGCGTAAGAAACCATCACGTTTTACCCAGAACTATGGATAAATATCAAAACAGACTGTCAGTGGCGTGTCAGCTTGAAAAAGCATAACCCGGAATTCAAAAACCGTATGTCACCCCAGTGAAACGCAAATGATTTAAGTTAATGAAAGTAGCATGCAGTTTACAAGGGGCCGATTATCCCGACAGCGGTCAGTATTTATATATATATTGATTAATACTTATTTTTGGTCCTAATAGTGTTAGACCAGTACACATTATATTTAGAGCTCTCTTAAAGCGTCATACTACCACTGTATTTACAGGATACTCCTTTAGATTCTTCTATATCTATACCGTATGATATATATATATATATATATATATATATATATATATATATATATATAACTACACAAATAACAATTAATATCTAAATACAAGCAAAAACATAAATACAAATAAAAATATATAAACATTCAATCACGACAAAAAACAGAAAATAATATAACAACCACCAAAAAGGAGGGAAAAAATACACAAAGCTTCATATAAATAATTAAAAAGAACATGGGCAGAAAAAATCATTCCAGCCAACATGATTAAAGACACACACACACACACACACACACACACATATTTATACATATACGCACAAACAGGCATACAGATGGGCAAACACACACACCCATATCAAAATATGATATCTTTCTAATTGTTTTCTAACCCCTATTACACAAAGTTATTTTAGCTTAAATTACACATAGCCAAGTGGATAAAGGTGTTGTCTGATAGAGCAAAGAATTGAAATGATCAAAATAGTTGTGAATTCAGTATTACCTAAAAACGGCCTGAGCATACAACGGCCGAATCTTTTTTAATATGACAGTAAAGATGACGACCACAAAACGAACAATCCAAATACCACTAATATATAATTTATGTGAAATTTTCTTGGACTTTCACCATTTAATAAAACCTTTTTGTCTTATGGGATACATATTTTTTTATTAAAATAAGCACAGGAAAACACAATAGAACATTCTAGAAAAATTGGATCAAAACAGCAGTAGAATTTAGATTACATTTTTATATTTCTCAACCAATCAGCTAAAAACTTAGAATAAGAACATTCTAGAAAAATAGGCTTGGAAGTAAATTAACACAAAAATATTTAGGCCCCAAACAAAAATAGTAAAATAATAAATCTGATTGGTCAGTAAATGTTTTCACACCCTAATGTTAGGAAGCTTAGTTGATCCCCTATTAATGTATATAATACACACAGTTAGAAAGAAAGGTCAGTCATCAAGCAGCCACCAAGCAGGCCATTAAGTCCGCATGACACCGTATACTTTGCCGGCCATGTCATTTCTTCCATGCCAAAAGTTCGTGACCTCGCTCCAAGGACCTTAAAAAGAATAAGCCGACAAACTTTCTTTGAGCAACGCGACACGTTGTCGCCAACTGTAACACACCAAAATGTAAATAGGAAAGGCTTATTTACAGACTCTGCCAATGTATACTTATACACGTTTTTGGACAAAAATTAACTTCTTGCCAAGTTTATATTTCTCAAAAAGGCAATTTTCGAATCATGTATTTTGTTGGTTTCTACATACCATTTTATTTGTCACAGAATAAATTGTTTGTTGTTGAATGTCCGTTGTAATTTATTCCTTCACTTTGCGCGATTGCAAAATAGAGTGTTGTATTTGTGGGGGAAATAATCAACATACAACCCAGCAAATACCAAATCCCCCACAAAATTGGTGACCTTCCGACTAGTGAAAGCACGTAACACAAAAAAGCTCTCATATTAGAAAACAACACAAAAATTACCACAACGCGTAAAAGATGGAAAACAACGACATTGAACCCACAACAGCAACAATATCAGCCAGCATTCCCAGCTACAACCCAACTAACATACCAGTATGGTTTTCTCAGCTAAATGCACTTTTTAGCGCCAAAAAAATTACAGCGCAAACCTCAAAGTATGCATACGTCGTGGAAAAACTTCCCACCGACGTGGCGGCAGAAGTGGTCGATTTGCTAGACCATATGCCTGAGGACAAACCACATGATACACTAAAGAACGCCATTATAAGACGTATGGGTACATCGGATGGAAAAAAATTACATGATTTATTTAACAATTTGACCCTTGGACATATGACACCCTCACAACTCTTGAGGAAAATGAAATCTTTGTTGGGAAGCAGCACCATGTCCGAAACGGTGTTAAAAAAAACTATGGACAGACAAACTCCACACTCATACAACACAGATACTCGCATCACTCCCTGAGGATTTAGACCTGGATAGATTGTCGGAAATAGCTGATAAAATACACGACAATAACCTAAACCAGAGCGTTTACGCCACATCTTACAACCCAACAAATGACGCAACACAAAGGAATGCACCAACACCAAGAAACACAACATCACAAACAACCACGCCAGACAAGTATACTGAACTGCTGCAGGGCATGGCAAATCTAACTCTGCAGGTTCAAAGTTTGGTGAAGTTTCTTACAGAACCTCCTCACGACGCAGAAGTCGAAGTAGATCGAGCTCATTCTCTAGAGAGCGACGCAACTATGATACCTTTTGGTATCATTTCAAATTTGGATGTGAAGCAAGGAAGTGCATAAAACCATGCAACTTCAATTCGACCTCACACACTTCAACACAAAACCAGGGAAACGGTTACACCGGCAGCAAGTAAAGACGACATTAGCTGTTGGTATAAAACAAGGAAGTCGTCTATTTTACATCCGAGACAAAAATATCGGATATTTATTTTTAGTCGACACCGGCGCACAAATCAGCGTTATTCCACCGGATCCAAGAAGAAAACACCAACTATCTTCATTCACACTGCAAGCAGCAAATGGATCAAGAATTGACACCTACGGAGAGATAGCACTGACGCTCAATTTGGGTTTACGCCGACCTTTTCCGTGGATCTTCACAATAGCCCAAGTAAAAACACCGATTCTTGGAGCTGATGTTTTGTCCCGTTTCAACGTTTCAGTGAACATGGCTAGGCAATCTCTCGTCGATTGCAACACAGACCTAACAGCAAAGGGAATCACCTCAATCTACAAGTCAACAGGAATCTGTGCGGCACTACCAGATGCGAATGGACTACAAGAGTTGATTACAAAATTTCCAACTCTTACTACGCCCTTTAAACATTCTGATGAAGTTCGTCATACAGCCAAACATTATATCACAACCTCTGGACCACCCACACATGCATCACCACGCAGATTGCATCCAGAGAAATATAATGTAGCAAAAGACGAATTTCAGCACATGTTACAATTAGGCATTATACGTCCTTCTAGTAGTCCATACTCCTCACCTCTACATATGGTCCAGAAGCCAGAAACAGGTGCATGGCGACCTTGTGGGGATTTCAGGAACTTCAACGCAAAAACAGTTCCTGATAGGTATCCAATCCAACATCTACACGATTTCGCCATGGGCTTGCAAGGAACCAGAATCTTCACAAAACTAGATTTGGTTAAAGCTTACTACCAAATTCCAGCAGCCGAAGAAGACATAGAAAAAACAGCAATTACAACTCCTTTTGGACTTTTCGAATTCACCAGAATGCCATTTGGACTACGTAATGCTGCCCAAACTTTCCAGAGACTCATTGACGAGGTATTGAGAGGGTTACCATTTGTTTTTGCTTATATCGACGATGTCCTCATTGCTAGCAATGACATCAATGAACATAAAGACCATGTATTAAAAGTTTTCGAGAGACTAGCACATTTCGGCTTGAAAATCAACATAAGCAAATGTGATTTTGCTGTCTCGAAATTGAACTTTTTAGGCCACATGATAGACGAACAGGGAATCACACCTATCCCAGAAAAAGTCACAGCCATACAAAATTTCCCACAACCAACATCACTGCGACAACTTCGACGATTTCTCGTTTTAATATATTACTACCGTAGATTTATTCCACGTTGTTCCAGAATATTAACCCCGCTAACAAACATGTTGCAACAACAAAAAAATAAAAATGCAAAAATTCAAATTGAAGGAGAAGCTTTAACTGCTTTTCACAATGCTAAAAAAGCATTAGCAGATTTTACCAAGCTCTCCTACATCTCTAATGACAACACTACAACACTTTCACTAAAAACAGACGCGTCAGGAGACTCAATTGGAGCAGTCCTACAACAAAAACAACATGGCTTGGAAAAACCAATATCCTTTTTCTCAGTGAAATTGAACACTGTACAACAAAAATACAGCACCTTCTCAAGGGAGTTACTGGCAATTTACTTGTCCATAAGGCACTTTCGTCACTTACTCGAAGGACGAGATTTCACCGTTTTCACTGACCACAAACCACTTACTTACGCCTTACATGTAAATACCGAGAAATATACGCCCAGAGATACTCGACAACTGGACTATATATCACAATTTACCTCGGATATCCGATACATAAAAGGTTCAGACAATATTGTGGTGATACACTTTCACGCTCTACAATACAATCTATTGAGTCGGTAGATCTCACCTTCGAGCTCATTGCAGATGAACAAAAAAAAGATGCCACATTAGACAAACTAAACGACACTTCCCTACAGCTGAAGGAACAGCCTGTTCCATTTGGTACAAAAACAATACTTTGTGATGTCAAAACTGGTCACTCTAGACCGTACATACCACCATCACTAAGAAAAAGGTTATTTACACATTTCCACAACCTTTCACACCCTGGACGCCGAGCAACCGCAAAATTAATCATCAACCGTTTTGTTTGGCCTAATATGCACACTGACATAAAAAACTGGACTCAAACATGCTTGAATTGTCAGAAGAGCAAAACAAACAGACACACAAAATCTCCTCCAGGACAATTCAAAAAACCAGACGGTAGGTTCACAAACCTACACATCGATATTGTCGGGCCATTGCCAATAGCAAATGACTGTCAATATATACTTACTAACATTGACAGATTTACAAGATGGCCTGTGGCCGTCCCACTTAGAGATATATCAGCAGAGACTATCTCTAAAACCATATTACGAGAGTGGATCGCAGTCTTTGGTTGTCCTTCAGTAATAACAACAGACAGAGGCTCCCAATTTCAATCAACGCTTTTCGATGAATTTACAAAGTTATTGTGAGTCAAACATATAAAAACAACAGCATATCACCCCTGCGCAAATGGATTAATCGAAAGATTCCATAGACAACTTTAAACAGCTTTAACAGCTAACAACAACTCCAGAACATGGCTTGAAAATTTGCCTCTTGTTTTATTGTCAATAAGGAATGTTATCAAAGAAGACTTGGGATGTACAGCTTCCGAAATGGTTTTTGGAACATCTTTAAAACTTCCAGGTCAATTTTGTGAAATAAACACTTCCTTACAACCAACTACAACTTTTGTAAAAGATTTTAAACACAAAATGAACGATTTAGTTTACACACCCACAAGAACACAAACTAAAGAACTTTACACAACAAAAGACCTTCACGACTGCAAATACGTTTTTATTCGAAATGATGCAGTCAAAAAACCTTTGTGTCCTACCTACTCCGGACCTTTCCAGGTAGTTGAAAGACACCACAAATATTTTAAACTCACCATAAAAGGCAAATTTGATACTGTCTCCATAGACAGACTAAAACCAGCGTACTTAGACTTACCAGTAAAGGAAAGTACGACTGAACACTCTACAAGTACACAAAATACCACATTGTCCAAACCAACCTCCACGCCAACAAATACACCGACAAACACCACCAAAAAAGCTGGAAGAAAGGTACATTGGCCGAAACGTTTTAAAACTTATATTACATATTAATAAATACTTCCATATTTATCAATCTGCGGGGGGGGGGTATATGGGATACATATTTTTTTTATTAAAATAAGCACAGGAAAACACAATAGAACATTCTAGAAAAATTGGATCAAAACAGTAGTAGAATTTAGATTACATTTTTATATTTCTCAACCAATCAGCTAAAAACTTAGAATAAGAACATTCTAGAAAAATAGGCTTGGAAGTAAATTAACACAAAAATATTTAGGCCCCAAAACAAAATAGTAAAATAATAAATCTCATTGGTCCATAAATGTTTTCACACCCTAATGTTAAGAAGATTAGTTGATCCCCTATTAATGTATATAATACATACAGTTAGAAAAAAAGGTCAGTCATCAAGCAGTCATCAAGCAGGCCATTAAGTCCGCATGACACCGTATACTTTGCCGGCCATGTCATTTCTTCCATGCCAAAAGTTCGTGACCTCGCTCCAAGGACCTTAAAAAGAATAAGCCGACAAACTTTCTTTGAGCAACGCGACACGTTGTCGCCAACTGTAACACACCAAAATGTAAATAGGAAAGGCTTATTTACAGACTCTGCCAATGTATACTTATACACGTTTTTGGACAAAAATTAACTTCTTGCCAAGTTTATATTTCTCAAAAAGGCAATTTTCGAATCATGTATTTTGTTGGTTTCTACATACCATTTTA